>JACJUY010000917.1:68189-116430 GCA_014220935.1 Platorchestia sp. MABIK
TCTTGCGAACTGCGAGCGCTATTCTGAAATGGAAGAAGTCAGGCGGCGATCATTTGTCTTCGTTCAGTTTAAATTTTAAACATAATCCGCTTAGAGTCGTCGTCCGCGTCGAATAAATCTAAAATAGAAGTCTAGTTTGAAAACTTTCCTGATAGAGCGCGCTGTCTCTGTCTCTCATCAAGGAATTACTTGAATAAGTATATCATGAATTCGCTTCACCAATGAACCGACGCGTCATTAATTTGTTCTCGTACAGTAGACCAAAAATTTGAGGGATACAACAGAAACGGAGTAATCGAAATTAGTCGTCGTACTGACATTAGAATTGATTTTCCGTTCACCTCACACTTTTCCTCACATAATAACATTGCGTAGAAGTAGGAGAGGAAATTTTCAGAACCCACAACTAATCCAAACATAGTTTCTAAACACTCTCACTCGCTGGAAGCATTTCAAAACTTCTTTTTTAGAATCCAAAGATTGAGCCTTAACAGGGTAGAAAATGTGGTTACATTCATTCTACTAGTGAACGACAATGTGATCTTGAACAGGAAATAAAATGTGATTACATTCATTCTACTAGTGAACGACTATTTAGGTGTAATTTTAGTCCCATTTTCTTGAAGAACACATTTTTCAACAAACGTATTTTTGACGAAGCGATTGAGCTATGACTAAAGAAAACTTCGTAGAGAAACATTCTCTGGTGCAACATACACGCTTCCAACAGCACTGTCATAATTTTGGCGTCACTTTTGGTTTGTTACAAAAATAATTTGTGTACTTAACACTTTGAACTCAATTGGTTGTAGTTCAAAATTCAACTTAAATTTAAAGTCAATTGTAAGAATAAATTTGGAAAATAGCAAACATTAACTGGATCGTACTTTCATTTAGCTCTCATTTAAGTATTTTGGAAATGGTGTTTACGGCTACTGGGCAGGTGAGCAGCATAATGAACATCCCCTCCGTAGCCACCGGGAGGAGGGAAGCCACCGGTGGCTCACCTTGCGGCCAAAGTGTTAATCTTAATCTTAAAAATGAACTGGATATTAGTTTCGATACTGATTTTTTTCGCACACTTCAATCTAAACGGGTTAATATACACGAATCATGATTATAAGTGCATGATTCATCTAACCCGCACAAAAACGTAGCGATTGGTTCGAAAATGGGAAGTCACTACTGCTGTACTTCGTCACTTCGTAGCAGATGTGAAATTTACTTCTGAACGAGAATTTTACGAATACTACATCCTCTTTGGCTTAGGTCATGAGACACAATCCAATTGAATTTTCATATGCGACGAATAAGTTATAACCTCCACATAGTGTTGCGAAACTAAATTCAAAATATGTAAAACTGACATAATCCGCGTAAAAGTATTTAATTTTTTCCTTCAAAGCTTTCTATGGTAAACTTGATTTGTATTGTATATTTCTGAGGAAAAACGACGTTACTACTTAAAAGTTAAGATTAGGAGGAATCCTTAGCACGTAGCACACTCACAGCACCATATAAAAAAGTTCAAAACATTAAAATAAGCACGAAAAGTGAAATTATATTCTCTTGCTTCTATTAGCCTCCACGAAGAACACCTTTTGTGTCTTCCATGTAGTTCCATGTAATAATAAAGGAAAGTTGTGATAATAAGTTAAGAAAGCCTCGCCTCAGTTTATGACGTACCTTGAGTGCCGACGGGTGCCGCCGAGTCTTCTTTGCCAAACGCGCTTCCATTAGCGAACTTTGCACTCGTATCATTCACTACTTTTGGAAGCCGTGCGTCGTTGCTCGAACTCGTGTGTTTTCCCTTCAGTCTGCTTCCGTCTTCCGACCCTTGCACTGGACTAGAGAACGGTCCTATAATCTGATTGTAGTATCCGGCATTCTCATATTTTTCCTTAGAGGAGCGATGCATTGTCTGAGAAGACTCGCCTGCCACAATTTTGCCAATGTTGCTAGCGAGGGCCATCAGCACCAGCATCGCCACCGCCGGCCTGCTTCTGGGGCTCACGGCGCATTTGCCTTGCTTGTTTATATTATACCGCATTGTGTGTGACTCGTATTGTGCTTACTTAAATGTCGCTCGCTTTGAGTCTTTTTATTATTGTTCACCTCTTTGTGATGTGCGTACGATTTGTTGTAGGATTTTTGAGCACTGTGATATTTAGTCACTGGTTGAAAGCAATCTTAAAAAAAAAATTTGTTTCGCATGCCTCTTTTCAGAACAGCACGTGTGCGGGACAGTTTTTCTGGAATTCACCTCCTTTTGACGCGATTTGTTGAAGGGATTTTGAACACTTGGATGTTCAGTAACACGTTGAAAGCCACTTAAGATTTTTTTTCCGTACTCCAGTTTTTTGTATAGTTCGCGAGATTAAAGTCTTCACGTGGAGTTACTGAACCCGGCTGTGTTTAGGCTACAACCTGATCCAGTCATTATTCTACGCAATTGGGACGACCGAAGCCTTGAGAAGAAATTTCATTTGTTCTGGGTTCACTACAGTCACGCTGAGGGCTTGTGATCAATGCCAGATGTTCGAAGTAAGAAAATAAAAATGTTGACGCAATGACGGGAGTTGATGCTCTCGACGTCGAGAGAAGGAAATTATGTTTCTGCTCTTCCAAATTGAGGGCAAACAGTTGATTTTGAAATGTTTCGAGAATTAATTTTTCTATTCAACGTATTAATATTTTACTTTCGTCCGAATATAAAGGGACCTAGATATGTTATTTATGAATTGAATGATTAAGTTTGGCAACCAAAAACTTTCAGGATTCTTTTTACAAGTAGCCGACTATATATCACCTACAAAACCTATTTTTACACAAATGTCTAATGCCATCCTTCTTCGGAAGCTATTAGAGTTTCTCATTATTGACCATCAAATTAGTAGTACGTGAAAAAATTTACCCAATGCGAAACGGGTTCTAAAATACCAGTCTTTGAAAACGTCGGTAGTTTCAAAAGAGAACGAAACCAAAGCTAATTTCAGAAATCGGATTTCAGGGAAGCTACCACACTCCACGTACGAATCAATGATGAGCTCACGCTTGGATCTGAGCAGAATAATAACATTCTCGTGAGAAAAAGCGAACTTTCCGAAGATGAGGATCAGCGGGTGTTAACATTCCAAGACTTGAGGCTGGTGCTGCAAAATTCATTGCACGATGTCGGTACTGGCTCTCTTCATCCTCTTCGTACCTTCTCCCTGCGGCCGCGATTCTCCACTCCTGTAAAGCAACGAGAAATCATTTTAGCCTGCAAGTGTGAAAATTCCCTTGTAATTTAAAGTGAATATGATTGAGCGAGGAGAGAATTCTTGACAAGCTCTAAGAAAGTTGCGTGCTTCACATCGTGGAATCTGAATGAGATTTTCATGGACGTTAAAATGAAGAGTTTTACGTCAGAATATACGATATGAATCAAGAAAATTATGATGCATCGGGAACTCAAACGAATCCCACTAAATGAAGTGAGTAACATTAACATTTTATACAAAGACATGAGATGCTGACTTTGTCTGCGTTGAACTCTTCTGTAAAATGAGCAAAAAATTCTCACATTTGAGTGAGCTAGAAATTGTACGCGAATTGAGCATGGTTTCTTACACCAATCGCTAGGACAATGAGAGTTCTCTTTACACATTGAGGTAGCAAGCTACAAAATTAATCAAAAGCGTTTAATTTGAGGCGGGCGGAAACAAAATTAGTTGCCACATCCATCAGTACTGCAGCTGATATAAATATTCTAGTTCAAAAACAACGAAACATTTCCCCTCTTATTCATCGTCTCAGTAAATCCTCAGAGTAGCAATCCTTAGTTTCATTTCCGTGTTTATTTAAAAACTGCTGACGCTCGTTTGAATATTGGTAAACACTTTTGCGTCGCTCCAGTTTAAGAAGAATCATATTTTCATTTGAAAGAATGTTCTGGGAAGATTATCAGACAACAGGGGGAGAAATATTTGGGAAAATTGATTTAAACATTTTGAGTGAAGGCTTAGCATAGAGATGAAGTCTTAAACTAGCAAAGAGGATTAATCATATTTCATCAAAAAAAAATCAAACCCCAATAAATTAACTAGATATTTTCTCAATGCCATGGAGTTTATTTATAAGAATAATTATGAATCATCAAACGCTAGTGAGGTACTCCACTTTCTTTTTTTGATGAGAAGATTGATTTTAACATCAAATTAATACATTTATTTAATTTTTCATACATGCATTTATTATCAAGTCAATTCATTCATTCATTAAAAAAACAAATAAGAATTTCTTATTTTCTATTTTGCATTGCAAGGGCATGGTGCATATTTTCGGGACTTGATGTTGTGATTTAATTTGAAATAATTTTCTTCCTAAATATAATATTAGCTCAACACACTTTCGCACCCATCAATATTTTCAACACTATGCATGAACTTCTTGATATTCAAATGTCTGATAATTTTTCTGCTATCCCAGTCTAACTTTTTCGCCGCCTGCGTGCATGTTTTCCGCCAACCAAGTAATTAAATCGCTTGGGCGGCAAAAAACATGCATGCTCCGGCAAAAATGATAGACTGGGTATCCTCGCAAATAAATTAGGTAAATGCTGTTTCACTCTCACATGTGCTTGGAGACTAGATACAGTAGCAAAGTATGCAATCCTCGTAATGCTGTAATTATGAATCGTTTTAATTATGAAAATGAAGTCGTGTTCATCGTGGTAGCTTATTAGCACAGATAAACAGGAAGAAACATAACGTTAGAGTCTTCCTTAAATGTGTTCTCGCTGTAAAGCTGGAGCGATAACTCGGAGAAAATATTTCATCAAAAATTAGATGAGGAACTTACTCCACCACTCGAAATAAATCTAAGGATTATGTGGTGACTGCATTGAAATGAGGGGTTCTTTCGAAGCCTCACACATTCTGCTACAATTCGTTAGAGTGCAAAATTATACGCGTTCCTTACTCATTTGAGAAGTATTAGGAAAAAATGCCTCAATGAGAAGCAAGGCTAGCAAATGTATCACAGAAAATTAAAGATTACGTAAGACTCATTGCGATGGTTAATTGAAAGAGGGTGTGGGTTCGTTCCATTGTTATTCATAGAGGATTGAATAAAATGTAGAAGAGGATTTGTTATCAATATAAATGCTCTCCTGTTAGGGTGAGATAAAGGATAAACAAACACTCTCAGCAGGAAGATCTCTGCGTCTGAACCGTTACGGAAGAAATATTAGAACACACGCAGCTTGTAACAAATGTTCCAGCTCTGGGAGTTCCTACACACTTTCTCTCAACGATTTACACAATTTGTATTTCTAGGTCAGTTTGTGAAGGCAAAAATTTTGATTTTGCGTGGAAAATAAAGGAAAGTGCATGTCTTAAATGACGCTTACAAATTTAATATTTGCGACAAACTACTCAGCCTAGCTGCATGAATATACACTTCTGCAGTCGTACACTGAAGTTGACAGGCACGAAGTGAGGGCTAAATAAAAGGTTCATGGAAAACTTAAAAATTGTGTAGGATAATAAACAAGTTACGTGCAAAAAAATAGGTGCTGATTCGCTTAATGTTGTCGACAGTAATAAAGATTTAAACTTTAGATGACATTCATTATCAATTCCAGTAGGAGTAATGTAAGTTCCAAGCTTTTTAAGTTGGGAATTTAGCATGAAACTGCTGAAAATTTTCCAATAGTGACGAGTTTTGGTTTAACACTCAAGGAAAACAGCTTTGATTATTCATGCCAAGTTCTTTTCTCTGGAGAATTCTCAACCATTTCAAGTTGAATTTTGAATTTGAATTGTTTGAAACTTGCATTACTGCTACTGAAATTGGTGATGAAGTTGAAATCTTAATTAGTGCTCCAGACATTCAAGTTAAGGTAATGCAAACGTGCTGGAAATCAATTTTATTTATTGCTGGATACCATTCTATTGCTGTGTAAATTGCAGAGTAAATATAAATTTATTGCTGGATACCATTCTACTCCTGTGTAAACTGCTGTGTAAATGTAAATTTATTGCTGGATACTATTCTGTTGTTGTTGTGTATTGCAGTGTAAATGTAAATTTATTGCTGTATACCATTCTATTGCTGTGTAAATGTAAATTTATTGCTGTATACCATTCTATTGCTGTTTAAATTGCTGTGTAAATGTAAATTTATAGCTGGATCCCATTCTATTGCGTGTAAAAACTTTCATCACCCTGGAACAACTTTGAAGCAGATTTACTGGAAGCGTTCGCAGTGCCCTGATGTCAGAGTAGGCGAAAAAATGCCTCTGCAAAATGTGAATCTGAATATTTTACCCACGAGATTTTCAGGATATTCTTCTTTCATAAAGTGCATTCGTCCTCAAACAGTCTTGCTCTTTCTGAACCCTGCAATTGTGAAAAATTATTAATTTTTTATTTAATGAAACAAGCGGCTTTTTTTGACGCTGCGAATTACCGATTAATGTGATGGAGAGCATAAATCTCAAAGCCTTTTGTTAACACCTTCAGAGCTAACCCTTTTATGACGATGATCATTGCAATTAAACAACAATGAGTTTAAATTTTAATGACTATAGCATGGTGTTTTACGACGAATAGAATGGTTCTTAATTACGGACAACATCATGCATATGTTAGTACGAAAGTAATGTTATTCTGCGATGAATAGTACACCCAGTATTTTACGATGAACATTTCAGCTCGAAAAGTATTGTGTTTTGCAACGAAGAAAATTGCACTTCACGCCAAAGACTTCGGTGCTCGTGCAGCTAGACCAGACAAGTAGAAAGAAAGAAAAAACGAAAAACACTTTATTTCCAATGAAGATGTGACAAAATTACCATCATTGGTTTTTAAAATATCTTAAAGTTAACACACTTAAATGATACACACACATGAGAATTTTAATACCCATGTCACTAGTCGAAAAATTATTGAGGTAATTTACCCTGAAGTATTAACAGTTTGCTATAAGATATTTTGCTTGTGAAGCAGCGCAGAAGAAAAAATTGTCTAACATTCCTAAATGGTTTGTATGTTTGCAACAGGTTTTGGTCGTTTTAAATATATTGTTTGAGCAGAAAAATGCAAAGAAATTAAGAAATTTCTAAACGAATACTTGTAATCTGAAAATTTCATGAGGTGTAAACACTTATTTATGGATTCAAAAGATATTTCATTCGTATTGGGAGTTAATTTATGCAGTGTAAAAATGCTGTAAGAGGACTGAGATTTTCATTTAACTATTTCTTCCGTTGCGATCACAAAGCATCGCGTCGTGCTTTGTTTTGTGTCGTGCATCATGGTCTTAAAATAAGACAAGTAATTTCTCCTTTACCTTCACAAAACCATGCACTCGACGAAAACATTTCAGAAACAAAATTTTTTTTTCTGCGATTGAAGATATCTTGGAAATATTAATTGTACTTCCTGATTTTAACTCATAAAATAATTTACTCTCAATTTTCATTAGATTTTAAAAATTTTGTACCGATATTGTACAAAATTTGTTCGAAATTTCAACTGAATTGTACTACAATTACACTCATACATTATACGTACATAAGTATGAATATACTTCCTAGGCCTAGAGGCTAGATACTTTGATCTCCAACACAGTACGCGTTACGTACCCTCGGGAAATGACACTATGGCTTATTTCAATGATTCCTGACATGGTTTTGACCTCTGTGAATCCCACCGAACCTTGAAATCTTTAAAAAGTTTTTAAAGCCGACGAAACTTCAAAGCGGAAGAAGCTTGTTTATCAGTGCCCGAGTTTTCTATTTCCCGTTGTGTCATTATCGTTCTTTGGATTGCTTCCTTTTACGACAAGGTCATGTTTACGAGAAAACCTGATTTAATTCTATCGGCGAAGTTTCCAGAAACTGCCTTCAATTGGTCGTTTTAGGATCTCCGGATTTCGGATGTCCTCAAAAATTGGTTTGGAAAGATAGGCCAACCGGTTTTTCCTGTTAATTTTGCATTTAATTTTGGGTTTTCAGCTCAAGATTTGTGACCTACTTCCTTTGGCTTACAAACGAGGGTTTGTCGGAAGTTAGCGTTTTGCACCAGGATGAGATGAAAAATTTAGTAAAAAATTCAAAGTGTTTTACATGAAACATTTTTTTGTAATATTGATACTCGTACGATGACTTTTTAAGGCGTAGAAAAAATGTATTGTAAATGAAAAGACTGTAAAATACACTGCACAGATACAACTACACAAATGTCTCTACATTTTCCGACGTTGTAACTCATAAGTTCTTAACAATTTATTTCTATATCTAACCCAGTGCTCACTCCGGACGACTGGTCACAATGTAGTTTGACTCTGTAATTGATCGTAAAATTGTCCTCCAAATTAAAATTCAACGCGCAACTTTGACACAATAGCGCTCTCCGGTCCGAACCGTGGCTTCAGAATTAGTTTTCCTTTTATTTTCAGTTTTGGTTGACGACAGCCTTCACTCGTCGACGGTCCTCACTTTGTGTTTTTTTCAGCTTCAAATCTCATCTTTTTTTTGGCTGAAATCCGGAGAATTTATTCAATCACAGCCGGTCAGTCATTAGCGAACTCAAATTTTAACTTTTTTAATCAGACGGATAACAGTAATTACAAGATGATTGCATCCACTTAAAAATCAATCTCATGAACGGAGCCCAACTATCTTCTAGCTACTACAGAGAGGCGTACTTTTTGAGTCATTACAATTTAACTTTGTACCCACTCGTGTTTAACTGGAACTAGTGGAAACGGCCCATGACAAACAAATATATCCATCGTAGTAGTTTCTGCGATGAAAATATTCTTGTACTTGTGCACTTGAGAAATTCATACCACAGACCCAGTCATTAAGCATCCTTTTGAGCGTCACGGAGAGACGGAAGAAGTGGACACCAAAGAAATATCTAAATAAATAAACACACCAAAAGCACAGGTAATAGGGCGGTGAGCTATTCAAGGGAAATTACCGAAACTTTTCACTTCCCCTTGAAAGAAGAGCCCTGGTGCGAGGATACACAGCGCCAAAAAAGATAGCCAGTCTGTCACTCTTTCGTTTGAGGTTTAGAGCTTGTGCATATGAGCTAAATTTTTGCCGGCCATCATACCTGTAGACTTTAGTCACCATACCTGGAAATTCCAGACAACAGGACGCCTAGCCTCGGACGACATATGTATTTCCGTGTTTTGAAGATAGTGAATGCCGATTTTCGATGGCATTGTGTATTGAAGAGAAAAGGAATGCCATGTGAGCATAACACAAACATTGTTTCATTTAACTTTTAACCAAACGTAAAACATCCCGTATCAGGAACTCCCGTGTGGGCATGACCAAGTCATGTTTACTTCCCGTGTGAGCATGACCAAGTCATGTTTAGTTTACTTCCCGTGTGAGCATGACCAAGTCATGTTTACTTCCCGTGTGTGCATGACCAAGTCATGTTCACTTCCCGTGTGAGCATGACCAAGTCATGTTTACTTGGCACTCAGCTAAAAAAATCTCGTGAATTTTTCAAATTAATTTCGCGAGGTAAATTTTCATGATGAGCTCCTTAATGATGATTTGATTTGAATAGTGTAAGCCTTGATCTTGTGAGTACTCAAATGTCGAACGTATAAAATTTGAAAAAGTATATAATATGACTTTCTTAGGTCGATGGTTGCTGAGCATCATTTTTTTCGCTGAACGCTTCAAATGAAATGCAAAATTTTCTGAAAGATAACAGTGAAAAAAGTTTATGATGCTGGAAAAAAGTCTTTCAGATCGCTTATTGCCCACACAACTTCATAATTTTCATTATCTTTGAACAATAATTGTTCACATTATGGCAATCAATTTGAAACATGCACGGTATTCAATGATTAGCGATGCAAAATGGTTTTGCACGTACATACTGAAATAAAAAGATTCATAAATACTGCAGAGTTGAATCATTAACGGAAAGTTTAAGTACTGAATGTTCCCACATTTGATGCGGTGTGTCGCCCATTGCATCGATGACACTTTGAGTCGCTTGGCAGAAACTCTGCATAAATCACTATAACTTTTTGATTGATTTTGGCATCTGCTCTGAGTTTTGCTTCCAGAAAATCCAAACTTTACGAATGCGTTCTTATCACCTCACTCTCAAAGGTGAACTAAATGCAGTTACTCAGTGTATTTAGATCTGGTGATGAAGGAGGCATCCTTCCTTTGATATGAAGTGATTGACGATGCATTTCCAAAGCTTCTGTGCTTTCTTTGCTCAATGATAAAAAATCCAGTCGTACTGGAATGACCACTGTCATTTTTTAAAGTGCATTTGAGATTTGTGCAGTACTGATAATCATAAAATGAAGTTTTAATTATTTTCTGAATCCATCAAATTAATAAAATTCATAAGTCTTCTTCTTGATTCACTTGCTGAAGCTGCGCTTTGGCTTTGAGTGATCGGTGTGGCATTAATATCACAAAATTTAGGCCTATATAGCTTATTTTCAGTGTTTTACTTTTGTTGTAATTTTTCTCATTGCTGAAAACGATGATATGGGGACGCGCGCCTTCTTTTGTGCTGGAAGACAGAGTTTCTGCTCTTGCCAATCGAGGCATTTTTTTTTATATTTGTGCGTAGTTTCTAAGTTAGTGAGAAGTATTGCAAACGTTGTTTCAGTGGACTGTTCTGCCACCTTGACTGGATTTCTCCAAATTTTAATATGTTCCTCAAAAGCATCTCACTGGCTGATTTTACCAGCTTCGTGTTCTACCAACGTGACGGCTACCTTTGCCAAGGCCCTTTCGTTATTCTCCAATCCTTCTGAATCGCTTTTTGTTCACTGAACGAAAACATTCTGATTGTATTTTATAATTTCGGTATCTCCGGTGGAGATTTGCCTGCATTATGTTTCTCTGCTATGGCAACATTTTTATTCGAATCCTTAAACCCTGTGAAAGTATCATGTAAGAAAAACGTAGACTTTTTGAGTTTGAAAAAACACTCAAATTTTCCATAGCTGCAATCAAACTTCCTAACTTATATGTGAGTATGACGATAGATATCGGACAATCAGTACAACTTTAATTCTCTATCATAGGTATTAACCATCTCATGCTCAAAATGTTAGTCCAACCCTTCATGAGATAATTAAAGGGAGGTTGTACATCTGAGAGCGCTGCTACGAGTCAAGAAAAAAGTGTACAGATCCATCACTGCAAACGCGCGGCACACTGAAGCGCAAAATCGGAAAACGAGACGTTAACGGCACCAAGGTGCGTTGCTCCTCGAGTTACCTCGCAAATTATTCAAAAACATCGTCCATGAATGGTGAAATGTAGTGGCAGACAACTCAAATCAACTTGAAAATGATAGTTCGAGTGCTACTTATCGAATTGAGTAATTGGAAAGTTTTTTACGTATCAGGGATACTTTTGTTAGAAACAAACTCTATTGCTTTTACCTGACATTCGATCTTAGAGGTTAACCCCTGAATACACTGAGTAAACTGTGCATTATTAAAATAGTAACACTGGAAAGTATGCGCAGCAGAGGGGAAGTATAAAGAATGCACCTACGAGACAATGAGAGAGAGGGCAAACGTCAAAAGAATTTCACACACAAAACTGTGAATGCTATTTGAACATGACGAAGCACGAAACAGAAGAGCAAGGCCAAGTTTAGTTTAATTCATGTCTAAAATAGACTACAATATTGACGCTTACGTACGAATGATATGCATATATAGAATTTACTTTGATGAATGTTTACAATGCTAAAAACCTGAAAGTGGCATTCAGTACTTGATTTCTCGTTGCTTTATTCATCACTTGCAGGCATTTCCTTTCAAAGCATTCCATGCTGTCAACGGTCATTTGATGCTTCCATACTGTTGTGCGCAGTGTGCATCAGCCATACATATCTACCCTTGGACGTGCCTTTTCTAAGGCCAAAGCATATGAACATGGGAAATACGTGCAATCTTTGTAAGATTTGATCCTCTACTGTCGATGGTCAGTCAATACACAGAAAATCATGTATCTACTATTTTAGTGCATTCATTTGTCTTTCTCTGCCTCGAAATAAAATATTATGGACAAAATTTCTTCAGCCCCTTACTCAGTAAGGACAGGAAAACTCGTCTTCATTTACTTTGTCTTTTTCAGAGCGCGAAGAGAGAATTCGTACAAGTATAATATTTGAAAAACAGCTACGCGCAAGTTCATACGGCGATTCATGACCCTCTGTAGATTTCAGTAGATTCCTCGTATAAAGCAGTTATTCTTCGCTTATCAGTGATGTATTACAGGAATAGCCGTCGCCGGCTTATCATTACATAGAAGTTTTGCTGTTTTTCAAGTTGACGGTCATTTAATCGAGTTCATTCAAGACAGTGTGAAACGACCCATGTCATTGTACATCCTTTTCTCTTTTGTTTTAATTTTGCCAGTTTATTGGACTTGAAAGTCTTGATCAGTTATGTGCCATTTCAAAATACTGCTCCAGTGTCAAACGTACAGCTTAACTTTGCTAAGTTTCTCGTAAATTGGGAAGAGAGACTGATAAATGTATTCCCAAACAGAAAAAATTCATGGAAAACAAGCCATTATTTCTGAGGACAAAGTGCATTTTTCGCAGTTCAATTATGCACAAAAGACGTGTTTCAGCTCGAAGAAAGTTATGAAGATGCGACCTTTTGAAGCTAGAGTGACATATTCCTTCTGTGTCCCAGAGGGTAAATTTGCAGGTGTCATAAATATTCTGGCGGGAACGGCTGACCTCGTGTAGAGCACAAAAGGAGAAATTCTAGGCCTGGTGACGTGAAATGGATGTGATGACTGCGTTAAGACTACAAAGTTGCGGTGGCTCTGCTCTCAAATTACTGCTGCTTCGCTAGCGAAGAAGGCTGACATTTACCTGCTCTTCGAAATGAGTGGTGCGCTTACCAAGTCCGTAAACGGAACAGAAATGAACTACAAAGCAATACTACGGGCAAGTTCTGTCTGAACTTTCCGAAACATAAATTTCTTGAATGATCATGCGTACCGGAATCCTTTTTGTAACCAAAATGTGCAAGTTGTTTACAGAAAAATACGGAATGATTGCTTCAATTAATTCTCTTAACTAAGATAACTGTTTGTGTTATAGTTATTCTAAAGATCACTAACATTTAAACAATGATTTTAAGCCGTTATCTCAGATTATTTAGAGGCAAAGTTTGTTAATTGTTGTTTTCTCTTCTGTTAGGTGGTTTTCGGTGGTATCAGAGCAAGGGAATGTTTAGCGTCACCGGTGCTGCGATAGCCATCGCAGAGCTGTCGATTAAGCACCGCTTTGTCAACTCCTGGTCCATAACAAATTGGCCCTGAGTCGACGGGTTAGCGTCGGTATTTCAATCGTTAGCCATTAAATGCGAGGGTGCATTGATCTCTGGCGACCTGCCTACGCGACACATTTGACAATCACAGTATGCTTGCTATCAATGCGTACCATGGTAGAGGAAACAAGGTAGAGTCATTCTTATGGGGAAAATACACCTCCTCTTATTCCACTACCCAATAGAAAGGCTTCATTTCGAACTCACTGGATGACGTCACCACAACATGTCCCTAGGCTAATAGTGGTGACGGATTTGGGGCTAGCAGATACCCTATTTCTCAAATGGTCTCAAAATCCTGGATTCATATGGGGGACGCTGTCCTTAATTGGAACTTGAGAAATCGATTAGTAATTTGTATTGCAAATTCAACTAGATTCAGCAATTTTTGATTTCTCACTAAAAGCTTTTCATCAAAGCCTCACAAATTATGTAACAAAGGTTTTTTCACTACTACAGTATTTCAATTCAAAAAACAATTACACCTTTCAGAGAACCAAAGTCTCTGGCAAATGAATTGCAAACTTAACGCTGAATCGCACTGTTTCATTGCGGAGGTTCATTTTCTTGGTCGTTTGAGGTCCTCCAGAGAATATGAGTGCCTGGTCCAACCTCGTCCCCATGTCATTGAAAAGAGCGAAGTGTCTCAGCCCTGAGTACCCATTACAAGGGCGATTGAAGCCAGCATCTCCGCTTTCATTAGAGCTGCGTGCTTCTGTACCACGATTAGGATGGATATGACTACCATTTGCTCAGAAAGCTCTCTTGCATCGTCATTGCAACGCGCATGATGCTCGCTGCTAGATTCGACAAACTTGTGTACTTCGATGTAGAGGTAATGTTAATCTGCTCCTAAAAAATTTTGACAATCTTTCGAAGGTTGCGCAGAAGTTTGTTGCCAAACGCTTGGCCATTCGAATTATTTGATCGTGTAGTTTATTCTACTCTCTTTAAAAGTAAGAATTTTACCACAATGTTCTATCGTTATTCACTAATGTTGTGTTCATTGGTGAAGTTAATTACCTCTCAAATATGAAGTTTTTACTCACGTGTACGTCTCTTATCAGCGTAGTTATTGATTGCACCTAACTTCTACAGACGTCACTTAAAATTTTCATTCAGACACCATTTGTTAATTTTTCGGTTCATTGCGTGATAAAACCACCCGACCATCCATGTGACCAGTGTAATAAGTTTCTTCAGCCACACCCAATACTCCGGCACCTGTGTTCTTCATAATTATTTCTGACAACCCTCGCATACTTCTTCGTATTCAGCACGTTTAACGTTTGCTGCCAACGCTAAACCCATCAACACACGATCGCCAAATATGCATTTCATTACCCGTAGACTTTCATCTTGAAAGTGTACATTTATCAGTAACTAAGCTCCAGTTTCAGCTGCGTCGATGACGCTAGTACGACCGACACTCGAGAATTTCTCGTCCAACTTTACCCTCTGAGTGGCGAAAGTCATAGAAATCTGTTCTTTCTTGCACTCAGTTGACCGTCTGGTCTCTCAGCCACACACAGCTTGCTAATTTTGAGCGCAACTCCACGTGGAAATGGAATTGGAGACGACTATCAAAACTGATGCTTTGATGGAGTCACCGCTGAATTACGTGGCTTTTTGCATAAAACTAAGAAATGTGCTACGCGAACGTCAGATGCAAGCAGGAAACATGTCTCGATCGTAAAAATTAATTTTGTCCGTAATCAATGCGTGAGATGAAATGTAAACATTGTGTAAAAATTTCATCCTTGAACACGGCCAACTCGTCCATATAAATCAAAATAAATACAACAAAATTTAATGAGTTTATCATTTTTAGTCTGTCGAGGTAGAATCAAATTATTAAATTCCTTTTTAAGATGTATATTCTCAAACTTGGAGCTCGCTGTGAGAACACTTAGAGATAAATTGAAGAGTCATTTCATTAAGCACATCCTAGTTGATTACCTAAATTGAATTTTCCTTGGCGCTACAGTAATATTATCAGTTTCATTTCCCATGTTTAATTGTGGTTTTTGAGAATATTTTAATATTTAGAATTTTGGTTGAATGGCTAAATCGAAATTCTTACCGACTATTTTATTTTGAACTCTGATATTAGCTTATATTTCCGGGCAAATGATGCTCACTGTAATTAGAAATAGCAATTCACTTTCCATAATGTCGCTCAAAATTTTTTACTTAATTGTATAAATTGAAGATTTAAATAAATCTGATCTAACGTAAAATGTATCACTCATTTGACAGCTCTGTCAACTCAATACAAAGTTCAGTCAACAGTGGTAGCTCATTCTAGTAGGACATTTAAAAATACTTGAATGAATTTAACGCTTGAAGGATTCCCTACTTCCTTCTTCAATTCTTTAAATACCTTTTAAAATTAACTCGCATTCATTTGCCCGCGACAATCATACAAATTTATCCAACTATAAATCAGAAAAACTTGAACAGGACCATATCCTTATCTATATTACACTGCTCATGATATACCCTCAAAGCTTGGGTACGCATTTCTCATCGTATGCTCACGACCAGAACAAAGCTGAAAAAATACTAGTGTGCATAGATAGATTTAAAAAAGTTTCTACTATTGCCAAAAACTAAAGACGATGAAAATAAATGGTTCAAATCTAATCTGATTATCCCAGCTTGCTGGTTTTAGCAGTGATACGTTCAAACACTGCGTTTCATTGCGTTTCATTGCGTTTCATTGCGTTCAAACAGAATTGCCTGGAAATCAAACTCTAGAGGATTCAGAGCGTATCTGCATGTACGTGCACCGGCTCCAGTTTAGTAAGCCATGATCGCAGAAGCGATTTTAATGGAGGTTGACCTACATCAGAGTGAATTATGGAAATTTCTGGGGTTCATCTTCCAGTAAATTTCTCTAAATTATTCCTGTGCCAGGCTCGTATATTTATAATTGTTTGAAATAAAATTTCCCAGCGCAACCTAGAACTAATTATTTTATTGTCCCCGCATGAAGCCGGTTGCAAATGAAATTACTCAGTGCAATTTTCAGGCCATTTCTTCACCCATCGCATGGCGAGGAATGTTTACTTCCCGTGCAGGAAATCCTTTGAGGAAACTTTTGGGTTGGCAAGTTTTGTGCGAACTTATCTCGAGATTCCGGGCACTGGGAATGGCCGTGAAAGTATGCGGGGGCAGGTCGGGAATGCCTTTATAGGAGCTATTCCCAAGCATGCGATATTTTCACGCTGACAAAGATTGATTGAAGCATCGAAACCTAGATTGTGTGGTGAAGAAACAGATTCATTGCCATTTTTTACAAACATGGAAAATATGGGGATGATGTTGTACAGCTGTGCTGCCTCAAAATTGTAAAATATTAAAAACTAAAAGATCTCATGTGTTGCAAATGTTCATTGGGTTTTGAAACAGGGCGATGTTAGGATTAGAAGGGGAAAAGAACCGAAGACGTTGCAACGCTGTTTTTTCACAGGAATATATTCTATTAAAATGCTGAGTTCCCCGACTTGACATTTTCCCCTTCCTACACACTAATAATATTGCATAGGACCTCCTTTAGCAGAAATAAAAACAATTTTGCCTACAAGTGTCCTAATGTACATCTGGTCGATTTCAAACCACTCTTCCATGAACTGATCTCGTAGTACGACCACATTAGATGGACAATCTTCTCGACGCCAACTTTGTCGTCCGAGGTGGTCCTCAAAATTTGAATTGGGTTTATTTCCGGCTACTTAGCTGGTCAATCTAAATGCTTGACATTTTCTTAGTTGGTTATGACATGATAGGTTGAGTCACGTCTGGCTCAACTGATGCGCGAAGCCAAGCTTTAGTTGCACAAACGAAAGGAACAATGCGGTTAATCTAAATGCTTGAAATTTTCTGAATGGCAGTCATCCCAAATAATGATAATTTTAGCATGATGCACTCGGCCATTATCAAGCTAATAGGAAGAGCAGCACGCCGTTCTTCATTCAAATAGCGTAAAATGGAAAAACTTGATTTTCTTGCTACTCAATCTACCCATGCTCGCTTAGTTAGACGAATAACTCAATTGAAAGGTTCCTCTCTGTGTAGTTGCAACAATCTTAGAACGTGACCGACCCTCCTCATCCTTGCATTGACTCCAGCACACCTGGTCTTTCTTGTCCTCAGTTGAACGTCAAGTCTCTGAGCCACACAGAAATCATCACGAGGTCTTCGATGAATACGATGGTAGGTATCATTGATACACATTCAGAATCGTGATTCATGTAACCTCATGATACTTCAATTTTCTGAAGGTCAATGCGCATGAGCTTAGACCCAGTTTGCATGACTGTCCTCGTCGGCAGAAGTTAGCATTTCCTAGGCTGCAAAATATGTCCATTGCATGGTGTTTCATACGAAGACTTCGTATTCGCGCCAATAATTTAGGACGCACACCGGCTGTTCCTTTCGGTTAAAATTTTCTTCCGGCTATAATTTTGCCTTGAATTGCTCGATGTTCTGGATTGTTTCCATTGTTGGTAGATCCGCGAAATAATGCAGAATGAAATACCAGCGAATTCCTCTGCATCCGTCATCGGGTGTTCCTTAGCCTCAACAAATGCAATAGTTTTTTTTGGGCTGTTCCGAGACGTCTTGCTTTCGTTCCATTTTAAATTCAGGCAACTAAAAAAACATGTATCATACATTATATACCTGGCCAGTTGTAAATGAAGACTGATGACTGTTCAGATCTTTCGTTGAACTAATCTTCAGCCACAACAATAAACATTGAAGGATGGACGTAGTAATTGACTGGAGCTCGAAAAATAGTAGGTGGCTAATTTTTTGCCGGGGAGCTTATGATCGACCTATAAACAATATTCTGCTGTCTATAATCAAGGCTTGCAAAATGTATAACAGTTATGGGCAGCCATACCGTCAACTTTTCTGTTAGAGGTTGCTCGTTTGAGGCACTTCCATTGCCTGTAAATAAACGATGAAGACGAAGAAGGCAATCAAGAAGTTTCGTGGCCATCCTCATACATCGCTGAAAATAAGAAAGCAAGTTATTCGTTCATCTACGGTAGACTACCACAGGTGCAGGTATTTTGTTGAAGCGTAAATTAAATTACATGGCTTCACTTAATATCAAAATAGATAAACAAACTCACTCGGAAACAAACCGATCGATACTTCAAATACGCAGACTCGAATACAATTTTTGCGCTTAATTTCACTCAATGATTCTTTATAGCTCTGCTTCCTGGATTAAAAGTGGGACTTTGTGTCCTGATATAAGTGATCACCCCATGACGTAAGTTAACCTCACAGAGTAATCATGCGCGTGAGTTTCCCTTAATAGATTATCCTATCACGACGCTGATCAGCCTCATCAACAAACTTTGAGCACACGCTAACAAGTTTTTATTTTTTTTGTTGTGGTGTACGTTCACCTCCAGAACAATTATATCCATACGTCGACCTCAACGCACCATTATTTCATGGCGTATGCTAGCTTTTGGACCGTATGAGAGGTTGGTGTGTAAGTTCGGTTAAAGAAATGTTGCAATCATTTGCTCGTAAACACATCTGGAATGAGTTGATTGTTTCAAGAAGGACACTACTACTCGTTATGTTCGTTTTGTTGGGGTAAAACTTCAAGATATATGTTCATTAAGAAATGGTGTCTGTAAAACTGTGTGATATGTTGTGCGTAGTTTTAGCACTGTCTTGTCGCATAGTGTTTTGCGTAACAAATGCATCATGATGTGCATTGAAGACCCGGCTACAATTTCTGTACTGAACTATGTATTTGCCGCCAGTGTGTTACGTATAGGTTGCACAAATGCGAAGAAGCTGCAAAACAATTCAGTCAGCTTTTGAAATAGCGAAACTTGCTATTTCATTGAGCGGAAGCAATAAAAACTTCTAAGAACTCTTCCTATGCTCTGTATGATACTTTCACCATGGCGTACATGTAAAAACTGCTTGAGTCTTGCTGCAGCAATTGATTCGGTCGGCATTTTGTAGTCATTACAGTAACTACTTCTGACAAACATGGCATTTGCACGCAGACAGTGATAGATTCATTCCCAAGAAGTGAGCGTGTTTACTACGTTCTTCTTCACTGACTTGCCTGTGATTCAAAGTTTACGGACGTCCATTGAAATATTTATCGCTTACTATATCACGGCAGTGAGAACCGGAGAAATGATAAATACTAGGCATTTGTGAATGGATTACGACTTGCCCCCAAAAGACCGTTCTTTGAAACGGATTATCTATACACCGACCTAAAATATTCTAGCAGCATGGCGTTGCTGGTTTTTGTTTAAGGACGTCTTCAATCTTCTCCATTGGGTTTAGAAACTGGAATTCTATTCGTGCGTAACATGGAGCGTAAAGATGTTTAGTGGAACGAAAATACGGTCGGATAAGTGAGTTTGGAGTTATTCAATGAATAATGATCAATGAATGGCCCATTAATAATCTAACAAAGTTGCCGCCCATGGGCAAATTTTGCAGTTGGCGACGCGATTCGGAGGACCTTTTCGTCTTTTATGCCTCTCTATTTAACCATTCGATGAACGTTCAATCAACTTCCTACGTACAATAAAATAACAAAATGCAACTTCAAAACAGAATGAGAAATTGGATTCTCAGTTGAATTTGTCTTCATCGTCTTTTTTCTACAGAAATGATTGAGTATAGTAAAAGCTAATCCTGAACCCAGTAACGTGTAATGTATTACTATGTAAAAGTTTTAATTAAATTGTGGATTAAAAAAACACTTTAGAAGTATAGAAAACATAGTAAAAGAAAATATAGAAGAAGAAAAACACTGTTAAACTTGAAAAATTTTTGCAATCTTGGTTTTAGTTTTTATGGGTTTTATTTATTTTTTGAAGGTAACTTAGCCTGGACTTCTAAGATGCCACTTGGTAGTTGTTTTGAAGTCGATAAAACCTTTCGGAAGGCTTGACGGAAATTAGCCCAATTAAATTCACTGACTCAAATCAAGTGTAAGTACTATCCACCTTTAACAGTGAATATTTACGCAAAATTAACAAGAAACTATTCTTTCACTTAAGGTTAGTTTAAGTTAAGAGGGACGGAGATTTCTGTCATTGTACGATAAAATTTCATGCAGAATCGAACAAGATACAAATTGGAAGGATGCCATTCATAATCATTAGATGACAGGTTTAGCTTATATGCAATCTCTGTTCAATCAATCTCAACTTACGAGAATCCTTCTCCAATGTTTCACTGCCTCGAACCCATCTAAACAATTGCACCTGTCTGGGAGTCGGTGTAGGTATGGCTCTAATTGCACAGCCATAACTCATTCGAAATGCTAAGCTTCTAGGAATTTACCGTGCACAAGAGGTCACGTAGTGTTCAAATGGAGTGGCACGAGGCCGAGTGCTGGGCCTTGAGAAGGATCCTATATCATTCTAGCTCAGTTATTACTCTTCGAATCATGTCATGCGCACCGTCGTCAAGAATAGTGGCGAAAACTACAGCTTTTCATGCGAGAAAGCAATTTTTAAGAGAACTTCTGTGCGGTGTGTGTTTAATCCCTAAAGCCTCCTGAATGAATTTCGGTCCGTAAAAATAAATTGCTCTTAAAAACTGAAATTTGCGGGCCCCAAGCAGAGTTCTATTACCGGTTCACAAGGTGGAAGCTGAGACAGACAGCCAGCCAGACAGACAGACACACAGACCAAGCCAGCAAGCAACAAACGATTTTCGTTTTTGTTTCATACATTGTAAGGGGACTGAATGGGAGATTGAAGCTCATTCATGGCTATTGAGGTGTTGTTTCCAAGTGAATAGTGCCCATCGATAGAACAAATGAGCTCACGCAAACTTATTTCATTTATAGCTTATTTATAAAACACCCTTTGTTTCGGGAAAAAAAAGTAACTACCAATAAAAAAATGGGCATGTATTACCTGCCTTAATTAAGTTCCAATTAATAAACCGTATTTAATTCCTGGATTTGGTATCTAGTTATTCTTACATTTATAATTTGTCAATGCATAGGTAACATAAAAAGGAAAATCAATGTAAAAATGAACATGAGTAGAGGGGAAACGTTTCGGAATGTTATACATCAGATGGAATCATAATATTCTGAAACGCTGGCCATGACAAAAAAAATAAAAAGTTAATTTTACATTGGTTCTTTTTAGCTAGTTATGTATTCATTGTTGGCTCAGGACATTGAATACAAAGTTGCCTTAGAGGGTATGATGAGTCCTGGCCAGGTAGTAATGAGAGGTCATCGATCTAATTCGTACTCTTTATAATCCCAGTAGTTTCTCACAACATCGAGGTTTGTAATGAGTTCATAGAAGATGATTTTGAGTAGGATATTGTGTTTTCATTTTGATTAAATGTGTGTCTGCTATTCATTTGGTAATATTGCGCTCTTGGAAATGCATTCCTTGTGGGAACGAAGTCTTTCTACGATTTCTTTTTAATTAAGTCAAGGCTGCAGCTCGACAAAGCTCTCAACGGGAGATACACATGCAGTGCTGTGTTAATTATCTTCGTGTGCTACACAAAGGGAAGTGAATGCTGTAAGAATGAAATTCACCGGTAAAATAATTTTTCGCAAATTGTTCATATGAAAAGGTGCTCTTGGATATCTCCATGAAGGATAAAATGCATGTGGAATAAATCGATAGTTAAAGTTAATTATAATACAACTAATGAAATTTGCCGGTAAAATAATTTCTCACATATTGCTCATAAGATGAGCTGCTCCTGTATATGTCCATAAAGGATTAAATGCATGTTGAATGAATTGATTTTTAATGTTGACAATAACACAACTAAAGAACCTCGTGCGTGCATGTGTACAAGTTCTGTTATTAAACTAACGAGCGTTCAGGCAATCATGAATTCTGCAAGAGGCTCTGTTTGTAGGTCAACTGAGTTGATGTGGCTAATTTGATTTACAGGGAAAATGGGTCCAGAAACGAATACGTTATTTTTAATTTCTGTACGAAAAAGGTGTGTGGATATGTCATTAATGTGAATTCACTAAACAAGCATTTTTTGTATTTATATGCACGTAGATTTCCATGGATAATATTACTTAGAAAATACAGTAATGGCTCAAAATGCGATATAAACGTCAGAACTCATCGGGGTTCACAAAAGCTATTTAGGAAATTTTCGCGCACCCGAAAATAAAAAACGAAACATTTGCAGGTTTTTAGGGGGTATTCAACTGCTTCAAAGGGCTCAAATAGCTCATAAATAACTGACTCATAAACTGAACTGCTTCATTTGCTCAGTAACTGCCTTTTAACCCTCGGGTACAGACCTCATTGAGATTAGACAAAGGTCGGTTGGTGCATTTAAGAAGTTCCTGAATCCACGTGTCTTCTTAAAATATATATCTAACCTCATTTCATCACACGAAGGAATAGATTAAGAATGTTACTGAAGCAAGTCTTCCAAAACGTAGTCCGTTCTCATTAACTTAATTACACAGAAAACATGTTCTCTGTGCTATGATCGAAATCGCGTCGTCGTAGCTGTAGTAAGTTCTCTTTATTTGATTTCGCAACGCTGCATGTCTGCAGCAAGTAACGTAGACAAGTTGAGGTAGAAGAACTTACGCCACCATCGCTTCCAATACGATGACGTGAATTCATTGAACATTTGGTATCTGGAATCTAGAAGGAACCTTGAAGCCTTGTTAGAAAAAACCAACTGCAAATTTTACCGCTCCTTGTAGCAAACGCTGTGAATTCGAATTGAAAATTCGCTACCAGAAATCCACGAGGAATCTTGTAGCCTCAATACAAGGTAACTGCATCAAATTTTACTGCGTCTGCAGTGAGCCATGGAATCATAAATTCAATACTATGACAGACCGGCCATGTTTTCTTGATTTGCATTAGCCTTGATACACACCACACATATTTGATACACATCCTTGCAGGATCCTTAATACACACCACACATCCATGATATACATCCTTGCAGTATCCTTAATACACACCACACTCCTTGATATACATCCTTGCAGTATCCTTAACATACACCACAATCCTTGATACACATCCTTGCAGTATCCTTAATATACACCACAATCCTTGACACACATCCTTGCAGTCTCCTTAATACACACCACACACCTTTAAACCTTGTAGCCTCGATACAAGGAAACAGCATCAAATTTTACGGCGTCTGCAGTGAGCGTTGGTTGCAGAAATCCAATATTATGCCAGACCGACCATGTTTTCTTGATTTGCAGTTTCACGCGCCCGATAATTTTGCTCACGCCAAGTTGAACGCATGCGTGACCCCCCATGCAACAGGAGCTCACAAGCTCACGCTAGGCATTTCTGCGAGGATTGGCAAGCTCGTGAATAAAACATGCCAAAATGTGTGGGAGAGATAACGCTGCTTCCGCCACTGTGATAAAGAGACGAATGACCTTCTAATGATGCACTTCCGCATTGATCACAGGCTGGTTGCCGGACCGACTTGGTAGTCAAAACTGGGCGCGCTGAGTTCAGGTGAAAGCTTAGGGCGCACATTTTGGCAGTGGTCAATTACTGAATGCGCACCGGATTTTGTGTTTTAGGTCAGTGTACTGGCCGTAATATTTCTGAGTTAAGCTCTAGAGTAGCGTATTAAAAGATCGTTTGGGCGTGCTAAATAACATCAGAAATAATCTCAGCTTGATTTGAGCTTTCTAAGTGGACAAAGGCGCGCGCCATTTTGAGGATTTTGCGAATAGATTAAATCACAAAATTGATCAACGTCAAATTCGTTTTTGACTGTAAACATACATATTAAAAACTTTGTCACCGTATGATATATGAACTCAATATCTAAAGCACATGACACTTTGCATGGTGCTTCAAATCATGTTGAATTTGATGTGTTTATAACACGCCCAGTTGAAAATTGTTTTATCTTCTGCAAAAAAATGAGCAGGGAAAGGACTGCAGTGCAGCGAGACAAAGCTTGCGTGAGGGTAGTTCACCCCAGCAGCTCAGATGGCAACCCTGGCTGCCGTGTGGCTGCGCAAAACTGCCCCGCTGTCACTATCGTCAGTTTGACTTTATTGCTCGACGGAGATTTCATTTTGAACTAAACAAACAATATTAATAACCTTTCAAAATGAATAGAAAATAAATGAAATTTATAATGAAAGGAAATCCGACGGTGGGCTGCTTTTTCCCAACACAGATCCAGAAGCATAAATGCATTTATTCTCGGAAAGCTGTTAATTTAAGATAGCCATTTAAACAGTTAGACATTTAAAAAGTGTTAATCTTTTTTTCGGTATTTCTAAACACCACAAGTTACTTTTTAATTTAGTTTCTAATCACCAAGTAATTTACTGAGAGAAATGACCCAATTTAGCTCTATATTTAAATGCAAAACGGTTCTATGGTACGAATGAAACACCTTTTCAACATCGCATCTCGTAAATAAGAATTTTTTTCCGAATTTTTCACGCGATGCCAATGTTTTGCAAGGGCCCACTAGCAAATGCCTTATAAAAAGAGTTCAGAAAAGACACTCATAGCAATTCCATAAAAATAACACATCCAAAAATCTACTCTGAGTCGAGTTCCTGGCCTTCATCGCCTGATTATCGCCGATAAATCTTAGCACATCAATTACTTTTCTTCTGATTTGAGGGACTGGCACGAGTGATTCCATCCACTCTGTTTAATTAGCAATTGCAACATGGCTGCTAATGATATGTAACTACGATGTTCACCGAGAACGATAATGATCCGCCATGTGTGCTGTTAACGAGATTGTTCTGTTACAATAATGTTTCCCGTTAAAGATTATTGTCTGAAATTACAATAAATGCCGTTAATGAATTAATCTCCAACTACAATGTACGCTTTTAACGATATTGATCTGCAGCTTCAGAATATACCGTTAGAGAAATTATCTGCGACTAGGATATAAGTCATTGTAGAAAATAATCTTCGCTGTAAAGGCCCTGCGCATCGTGAACGATTCGGATCTGCAACTTTAATGTATCTGTTGTTAGCGATATATAAAAGTAATAATTATCACAGTTTATCGCTTACATTAAATTGTGCTGTGCTCGTCGAAGTCGTGTGGTTAAAGATCCCGCCCTTCCGTGAAGGGGTCGAGGGTTCGAATCCCGGAGCTTCGTGGCGACTTTCTCCGTTGGGTGTAGGGGAAAAACTCAAAGCGCCATGCCCCACTCTACCCAGGTGTCTGAAATGGGTGCCGGTCTTGACCGTGGGAAACCGTCATTGCGTCCTGGCGTTATTTATTAGGCATTTGAAAAACCGATGTACAAGGTGATACGTGTCAGGATTCATTGGAAATAAAGCATTCTTAGATGCCGATGTTCGTTTAAAAATGTTTTTATATCATGATGTAGAGTGTTTGGCACATTTCAAATTTTCCCTCAATGCAATTACTCAATCTTAGGTTACAATAATTGTTTAAATGAGTGACGATTGTTCAGGAGAATGGCATGAATGAATTCAAGAGAATGGATGTCATTTGCCATTCATACAGTAGAAGGGCACATGCAGTAATTGAATGCATGCAAAAGTAGCAGTCGACTCTAGTATGTTGCTTTAAATGAACTCGTATCAAAATCGTGCAAAAAAAAACTGATAGAAAAAAATAATTAGTAACTCCCAGTAGCCAGAACGTCAATGAAGCACAATTAGTATTTGATTTCGATGATCTTTATCTGAAATCCGTCAAAAAACAGAGTTCATAAGAAATTGATATCCATTCACCCATTTGGGGTAATTATTCTTCCTGTAGGGATAAAACCGAAGCTATAATCTACAAAGCCTGATGTGATTCTAGGCAGCCTGTGTCCTTATCTGACATGCATGCGAGCTCTATACGCTTGCTCTAGAACCTGACGAAAAGAAGTCGCAGAAAGTACTCTGATGTTGTTAAGAATATGTCGGGGCCAATATCGTCATGAGGCTGCTAGGTGTTTTCTACGCAAAATTAAATGTCTGTTAATATAGCTTTAGATCAGTTTTTGCTGGCAGACTATTTTACACTTCAGTGACTTCAACGGAACTCTATTTTTAGCTGATAGTAATGAAAATTAGACTAAGGTAAAATTTGACTACTTTATACGTTTTATATGACGTTGAGTGGTTGGAACTTTTGGAATGCTTAGTTCACTTATCGTTTTTTTTTTGCTCGGACTCTTTGAATCCTTTTAGTAATTAAAATAATATTGAACCGTTTTATCAACTTAATTATACGTTGCACCTTTACTTAGACGTATCACATAGGTAGCTTTATAAACCAGCTAAAGAGAAAATTGTCTCTCGTTTAAAGAAAGATTTCAAAAATGAACAATTGTCTTTGTGTACAATGAAATGTACCGAACAAGAAATGCACAAACTTAAGTCATTGCTCAGAGCTACTTCAAAAATTGAAAATGAATTTCACACAGATGAAAGGTTTGCAAAGATATGATAACTATAAAAAAATACAGTGATCTATCTCGAAATATGAGCACAGTCTTCGTGTGCATATTTGAAAGAAATGTAGAAAGAAAATTAAATTCAAACGGGCAATTAAACAGCATAAAAATTGTTGTCATCTATGTTACAGAGCAGATATTTTCGCTGAAAATTTAAGCCTCAAAATTACACGAGTGCCATAGTTTTTGGTTCTAATAAATTGATAATGTCAGGCCTATTAAATTTGATTCCCCAAGACTTCAGTAAAAATGTTAAATCGCAACTTTAACGAACAAAGTTTCAGAGCATATTGTCGGACGGGAATTTCATTTGTTGTCAGGCAAATTTTCTTGCTTCCCAAATGCAACCGATTCTCGAGTTGTGCAACATCATGTGCAAATCTTAACTGGTAGATGTAACAATTAGTTAATACACTAATAGGATGTTTGAAATAGATTTTATCGTCTAGAAATAGATTTGAAATAGATTTTATCGTCATGCGTTAGGGTTTTCATCAGATGCTGCCATATATATTTGGAAAGCTCGAAAGTGAGCCTAGAAATCAGTGAGATGGAATGCATTAGAAAATTAGAAGAAAACACAGAACTTTATTCGAATAGAATTAGTTGTGGGAAAATACACATAGCTTCAAAAGGAATCACATCTGTTATGAGTGAAGAACATGTTGCTTACATAAAACTTTTGTTACAGTAAACTCACGTGTGCTTTCGACACCCATCTTCATCACATGCTTCATTGCTCAGCTTTATTTTTATCTCATTTGAGAAATAGTGCGCTACGTTGATGAAAAGAATACTCTTGCTTAATATCTGAAAGTAGTTAAGACCAGATTTGAGAGACCACGTGATTTCTGCATGAGACTTTGCGTGTTACTTAAACGTCTATTAATCTCTGTGCGTGTACTTTCATTTCGCGTGAGCGATTTGAAACGTTCCACTCGGTGATTTAGCAATAATTTATCAGTGGTTTGACCATTTACTGTGTGAACTATTTTTCAGTCATGTTTCCATGATTGCGCCTACCGTAATAAGACCGACATTGGCTTCAGCTTGATAACGATATCAGAATGAGGAATGAATTGTCACTTGATAGTATACTTCGAAGAAAAAAGAGCAGGAATATCACATGAAATTCAATACATTACGGTTAATGGTATAAGAAAACCATATAGTCTTTGTGCTGTAAAGGATCAAAATCAAAATCATACAAATTTCTCTGTTAAAACTCTCATCAGCTGTTCAGTAGACCAGTTTCCCAAAAACTGGCTTTGGTTTCAGTTTTCTCCCGCCAGATTCTATTTCGTGTTCTTGACTTAGGAAGCCTTGTTGAGAACTGGTCAAGTATGAGTGTATAGTTGTTTACCTGCACTACACACGGTCAATTCTGCGCCACTGGATGTGTTGTTGTGGAGCCACGCCGGACCGACATCAATAATTACTCATGTTTCCCAGGCACGGGAGTGGCAATTCAAATGTGGAGGTAAAATTACCCAAATCTGTTGGAATTCCCCAAATTTACCTATTTAAAATTAATTACTGAAATGCGGCATGAAGATGTAAACCCGAAACTTGAATTACTGGCGCTTAAATAAGCATTCTCAGCAAGTTTGCTGGCTCATTTCTTATCTAATTAGTTACTTGCACTTGAAAAAATTTCATGATTTTCTGCTAGATGCAGAAGTTCAGAACAAACCTGCTGTAGAATAGCGTCAAACGCTTCACGTCTTTAATTGTCAATAATTTCTTAAATTTAACTTGATATATCAAACTTAATTTAATTTAATGACGTTAATTAGGGCCCCACCAGAGCTTTGTTCAGGCCCTTGCTTCTGTCAAACGTTGCTTAATTTCAATTGAGTGTAATACAATCTTTTAAATTAAAAATTATTCCGTGATATCATGAAAGATTTTAAACCTCATTTAGGATATCTGAAATTTAGTTCCATTAGTGTTCACAGTTATTTCTTTCCATTCGGTTTACTACCGCCTCACTGGAATTTGGGTTATATATGAACTGGAAGGGTATTATGAATTTTACTAGAGGATAACACAGAAGTGGATTAATCGTAAAATCTGTTAGCCCAACAGTAACACCAACTTAAATTCAAACGCTAAAGAAGGCAACACGACAACATTTTAGCTCTACCGAATGATGCGGACGATGGAACGCCGCCTAAACTACGCAGTCAAACTTTTTTCGAGGCCTGCATGCATGTTTTGCGCCGTCCAAGTGTTCAAATCGTTTAGGCTACGAAAAACATGCACGCACCGGCGAAAAAGTTAGACTGGGTAATGTGCCTAGCTAGCCTTGTGGAATGAGGCAACATTTGGATGAGATTTTTTGGTTAAAATCTATCAAAAAACGCTGAAAAGATTCATATCTTTTGAAAGTAAACATTGCAAACGTAGTCCCATGACGTGCATTTTGAGAAATGAGGTGACAAGCAATAAATACTTGCAAACATGAATTCGCACGCCATTTTTATTCCAGACCTCATGAAATGGTTGCAACTGACGACAGATAGCCTATATGTAGTCAACGGTCGTCGCCAGAATCTGTGACACTTATTCTAAACAATTTAAACAATTTATTTACCACAAGCCATGAATCAGTAGATTGTTTCTGTAGTCTAGTGCAACGGACACATTTGAGTACAGCTACTTGTGGGCCCGAATGAGTTCAGTGACTGCTAGGGCATCCTATCATCAACGCTATTTTAAGGCTTATAATTACGTTTAAACTAATTCACTCAACCACACTAGACTGATCAATGAATTAACTTTGTCAAAATTCGATGTTTAATTTTACAAAAATATTTTATATGGCAAGATGTGCACAGTATATTCTAGAAAATATTAGGATCAGACTTAAGGTCTTTGTCATTCACCATTTCAAATTACCCTATCAAGATGTGTCATAAAGCAGAAAAGATTTTATTTTAATACCTTATGGGATTAATATTCTTACATTTTATTCTGCAGTAGAGCTGCATGCTGCATCCAACTAGCAATGATGAAGATGAGAGAGTCAAGAGGAGAAATAGTACGAGTTGCCGGATAGTGATATAAATACTGTATAATGATGTGATATAATACAATATTACAATACAATACACAATATTTTATTATACAATAATATCGTATTGTATTATACAATATTGTAAAAAAATGCAGATGCAATTGTCTCTTCATTATTGTTTAAGCCCGCATGGGATTGCAAGCATCAGACACTAAAGAGGATCTGAAGTTCCCTTGAACTTTGACACAGTCGGTCTTCATCAGATAAGATGAGATAATTGCAGTTAATTAGCATAATAATTTATCTACATAATCAATAACCATAATTGTAACAAAAAAAATTACTTTAATATATGACGTAAGCGGCGGTACCGAACTCGTTTGAAACTTGAGCGGGTGTAAACTTTTCGGTTGAGTCATCAAGTAAGATATTTTTCTATTTTTATCATTCATTCGAGATCAAGATAAAAACATCGATCTGACGTATTCACACGTGTAGAAAAATTGTGATCTTTTGGCGAGAACATGAGGAGGATCACTTCAGCCATTACCATTTGGAAACTTTATCAATTCTTCCAGGCGACGGGGACACCCAGTTAGACATTCCCGGCTATCGCTGAACATTTCCCGTCAAACCAGGACAACGCTAATTAAATGGCTGACCAGCAGCCAAGTGGAGCAGCAGAGCAAAACCTGAGCCGCGGCTAATTTTCTGGGGCCCAGACACTGTCACTATCTCATTCCATTTGGCCGGCGCTGAGAGCCCGCGACTCTTGAAGCACCTCCTCTACTGCAGTTTTACTTCTCTCCTATTTACTTCGTATCCGACGGCAGAAAACTTCCCAGCTGCAGTTTTACTTCTCTCCTATTTACTTCGCTTCCGACGGCAGAAAACTTCCCAGCTGCAGTTTTACTTCTCTCCTATTTACTTCGTATCCGACGGCAGAAAACTTCCCAGCTGCAGTTTTACTTCTCTCCTATTTACTTCGTATCCGACGGCAGAAAACTTCCCAGCTGCAGTTTTACTTCTCTCCTATTTTCTTCGCTTCCAGCGGCAGAAAACTTCCCAGCTGCAGTTTCACTTCTCTTCTATTTACTTTCCTTTCCATCAAGAGAAGGTTTTTGAACATCGAAGTATTACTTCGTCGCTGTAAACTCCACTACGCACGTGCACAAGGTAAATTGAACAATTGCTCTTAAACTTTCTTTTAGTTCTTCTTCTAACGCATCATCTTCTTTCCCATTCTTGTAAAGTTTCGATATTGTGTCTTTCACAAATGCTCGTACCGTAAGAAAAGGCAGAATAATTATGTGATTTCACAAATAACGTTTTTTCGAAATTTTTGAATACTCATAATAAGTGGAACTACAATATCCATTGAATTTAACTTCAGAAAAATTTACACACATATATGATAAAATTTACTCTGTTATCTAAAAACACACAATATTATTCTGCCAACTGCAGAGAACCCTGTAATAAAAGGCTCAGCTTCCACATTATTTTGTTCATAGGTGCATATTGTGGAAAGTATTCGGGGCTAAACCATCTTCATATTTGCTCGTTTTCTATTTCAGTCTGCTCTCTCATCACCGAAGAACAAATGAACAGACCTCAGTATACATACATGCACATTCCAAAAAGTAGAAACTTTTAAAGCCTTAAGAAATTCGATGCTTTAAGAGCGAACTAAAAACATCAGATGTTTCAATTTGCTTTCTTTCAGTTTTTTTCATAGAATGCAATATTAGTTTTCAAGGGAAAATTACTAAAAAATTGTTTCTGCTCGTATTGAAAGTGATTGGACATATTTGATTAATTAGATTAGGTTGCACAACACGGCAAAGCTTTAAAATGAAGGTTATAGCGAAGACAATAGATTTAAAATACGTCTCTGTTAAAATTAGAACGTTTCGATCATCTAGATCATCATCAGCTAAAGTCTGAAATATAAGAAATGACAAATTTAGACCGGCAATAAAAACCATTCAGTAAGTGATGTAATAATATGTACACAAATTAAAAAAGAATAAAATTACGTTATACCTATTTTCAATGGATAGGATGACTGCATGTCATTAAGGTTGGGTTTCAATTTGCTAATAAAGAGGGATTCAAGAATGCGTAAATTAAAACACGAACCTGCAGAACCTAATATTGAAAAATTTTCAAGTGAGATAGTTGCATTGCATTTTTCATCATGGATTCTAATAGCTGAATGGGACGGCCTACTTAATGGAATACCAGTCCTAAAACTCCTACCACTATGTTCAAATACCCTCGTAGAAAGCAATCGAGATGTCGAACCGACATACACGATAATGTTTTGATAAAATATAAGTCATTTCTTATATTTCAGACTTTAGCTGATGATGATCTAGATGATCGAAACGTTCTAATTTTAATAGAGATGTATTTTAAATCTATTGTCTTCGCTATAACCTTCATATTTGATTATAAATGAACAATTAGTTACCTTGTAACGCTGATCAAATTAGTTCATAAAAACTAACGTTATCGCAAGTTTTCTAAGATATTTCTTAATCATACGCACATCGACGTCATATTGATAGAAGTTATTGGTCCCATTCTCGCATAACACTCACCATTTCTGAGATAAATTTTCTAAATCTATGTAAAAAATAATTTTCAAAATGTTTCAACGTTTGCGTGAGCATAAAATCGTCACGTTCATTTTGTCTTTGAGTAATTTTTCGATGTAGAATATAAATGGGTGGCTGTGAAAAATTATTTTGGCCACATATCGTTCCGCTTCAAAATTACTACTTGGAGTTTTACAGCTTATATCTGAGATGCACCACATCTTAGTGAAGTGATTAATTAAAGTTCTACTTTTATTGAAGTGATGTAAAGATGATCAGCGTTTTCCCAGCAGAATTTGCCAGGTATTTCGTGTGTTTTGACACCTCTCAGGAGATACAACTATTGTATCCGTGGGTATTAGCCAACACTCCCATGGGGAATATGTGAAGCCCCGACCTTAAGGTTAGGTAGGCCTTCTTTTCGTTCAAATAGACTAGGTTGTGTTTTTTACGGACCATCGTTTTTAGGTTTACTTCTGCCGTTTTTTTTTTGCAGCTACTACTTTCTTGTTCAACTTTCATCTTGTTTCATAACTTCTATCTCAACTTACTGTTTCTAAGCCACTTGTGCATAAATTACGTGTTCCCTTGACTCCACACTAAATCCTTCCCTCCTTCCTCTCTTTGGAACCTCTTTGTTGCGGTCAGGGAAGCCTAAACTAACTTCCAATCGAATCTAATGTTTTGATAAAGCGGTAAATTGAATTTGAAGTTTTCAAAAAACAACCAATAGTGTTTAATTTCAGTAAAATAATTATGGAACACCTTCATATCTCTTTCTATCATTTGAAATGGAAGTTCCGATACATTTGAAGAGATTGAACATGAACTCGTCTATGATAGTTTTATTTTTCAGTTATCCCTATCTTGTAGACAACTGAGCAGTTGTGGTCATTTTGATCATACTGTTTAATCCTGAATGGCAACTTACTCCTATTCGTGAATAGTGTGATTAAAATTGCAATTATGAGACCAAAAATTTTATTCTTCCATTCCTCAACACGTTTGTTTAGGCTGACGCCAATTTAAAACTTCCACGGAAAAAAACCCTGAAAATTTAACAATGCCGAAAAGAATTGCGTTTGCTCAATTATTTAGAATCATTTTTTCATTAGGGGACCGGTGAAATACTACAGTTGTTTTTTTAAATCCCAAACTTTGGGGAACTGCAAAGTGATGGATAGAAGGTATAGATCATACCAGAGCTTCAAAGTCAGTTGTTTATTTAACAAAAAATTATGTGATAACTGCTAATAACAAGCATACTGATGGTGTACAATATGATTTGAATGATAACAATTTGAATGTCATTACACGACTAAAAAAGAGAATCATTCTAGTTTTCAAGATAAAGGGTTCCTCCTCATCCAGCCTCTGTAAGTTCTCACATCGAGCGATCTCCAATTTTTAAATGGCGAACGTTCTAAAATTGCTTTTATTTTCACATTATAAATGCGGCAAAATACTGTAAATGAAAATTTAATGGCTCCCACATTCTAAAACAACCAAGGGAATATTTGATTCAAAGTGTGATTTTAAATTAACACATTCGCTAAGTATTTGGACATATGTGTACCACGAGACAAATTCCTCATTTACGTACCAGCATGAATGAATTATTTTACTACCTTTTTCAATTAGATTATAGCGTACGAGGCAAAATAGTTCCGTGCAAATGTATTTTTCCAACTTTTTAGAAACGACAGAAATGTATTCGAACTGTACAGCCAGTTTTTCAAGTCTTCTTTTTACAACTTGAACAACTTAACAACTGAACAACTAATCCCGCAAACGTAATCAAAGCGTTGAAAACGTGTTCGATTTAAATCCATCACTCAGAATGGAAAGACATATTTGGGAAGTGTCTAAATTAAGCCGAATTTGAAATTCACTTTTAAGATAATCTCATATACAAACACTTCAATTTTGCATCGCACACAAAGAAGGCTAACAGCTGCCAATATGTTGCGGCATAAAAAATCAATGTTCGTCGATTATCATTCACTTATCGTTGATAACTCGAAAGAAATTTCTAATATTTTCACTATAATCATCGCGTTAGGCTTCGAAATTGGAAGTCGCACGAAACTAAATTTAGCATCATGTTCAGTAAGTACCGGCGAATTCGCTTCGGGTACTGCGCTTTGCAAAAAGAGATTCGCCGTGATCTGAGTCGTCAATTCATAAAATGTTAGGAAAATTGGTCATTTCTTGTAAAAACGTAAGTACGTGTGTTTGTAAGTTCTGCCAGCAGTTTATTCTCCCGCTGATACTGTAAAAAAATAGAACAGCAAGTTCAGTTCTGTAATTTCTTTACCAAGTGAAGAGTTGAAGCGTGGAGAAAAACTTGGGATATTTTTCGGCACTTTTCCTCATTTCAGTCTTTGAGCTTTTGTTCTGTAACGTGAGCGACTGAGGAGCGCCGAAATAAATACCGGTCGCGTAAAAAGCTACCGAAATTCCTTAATTAAAACTCTGCAGTTGGTATCGCATGAAAGCTACCTGTACTTTAATTATTTCAGCACACATTCACAGCATCAGCTTCCTTCCTGACATTTATTAAGCTACGAAGTTCCTAGTTCTGTTACATCAAAGAAGGAGTTCCGTAGAGCCTGAACTTTTAGCATGTAATTCAAGAAATAGCAGGCTAAGTTGCACCTTACAGTGAAAATAGAAGTGCCACGTAGTTTCTTCCGTAGTGAGATGTTTATAGGAGATTGTCGTAAGTAAAATAGAAAATTTTTAAGGGCTCATTTTCCTGCGTGTAAATTTATTATAAGTTTTCCACATTTTAAGATTTTCTTCTATCAACGTCCCCCAATAAAATGTGCTTACTTATTCAAAGGCGCACAAATGCTTCAATGTTGCATCATTGCAAATCATTTTGCAAAGACCAATGATCCGAAACTGAGCAAATCCTATGAGAGTAACAGCGCGCACTCAGACTTCATTCATTTTGTTTTATTTGGAGCCCATTTCGAAAATGCTTCAATGCTTCGGCTGGAATAATGGTACACAGAATTTAAAAATGTATCAACTGCGAAGAGAAAATTTAACGTTACCGTCAAAATTCAGGAACTACAGTAAAAATTGAGGTCGAACAATTTTGTCAGCATTTCTCTCGGGAATATTTGTAAAGCGAAACTTGCATGCAACGCATACGGGTCAAAAACTCGTCAAATATGTATGGGCGCTGCCTGCTGACATTTTTCTTGTTATTCAGAATTCCCTGGGCTACAGTCTTTTTCATTAATTTTCTTTAGCAACGAATCTCTCCACAGTAGAAACTATCCCTCTAATTGCAAAGTAAAATCTTCGCAAAGGAAGATTTTCGCGAACGCGCTGGGCAATTTACTCTTCGTTAGCTGGTAATTGCTTAGCAGAAAACTGAATTACAGAAGTTTTATTTCCAATTGGAAGTATTAAACGACGAATTGAAGCGACGACTAATTAATGGTTTGGGCTGCGGGACATCCGTTCTAAACAAAGACTCCTTCAAATGCCAGTCATTTAGCACCGGACAACACAAGCCGCTCAACTTGATCGACCGTCATGCCCTTTGTGTGCTTTGGTCTGCCTGCATTAACTTCAATAAATAAGCATAATTGAACATCCACTTCTTTTCAAATGAATTAAATTATGTTAGGGACTTTGCAGAACAAAAGCCATGTTTACCGGTGTCCAGCCGTGCAAAATAAATAGCGTCATCAAGTGATGAATAGGTAGCTGTTAATGCATGCTTAACGTCATTAGATTGCACTGGTTTCTTTTTGTTGCTCCCGCTGGAGTTACGAAGAAGCAAGAAAGCTTTGTGTCTCGGTTCATAGGCGGATTGCAAATGGAACTCGTAAAAGATAAAAAGAGCTAAAATATAAAGGTAATTCTGTAGTGAACAATTCAAGCGGTTTTCATTCAATGTTCTGAACGCATGGCGGACGAAATCCATAAGTTAAATAAGTAATGAATAATAGTTGCACTAATATTAAACATGGAGGCTTAGCTTTCCGAGTAGCTCTGTGAGACAGAAAACTAGCATTTGGATTATTAAAACAGGTTGTTGCCTCGCTCTGAAATCAAAGCATACCTGATGTTGTTCAGGTGATGTATTAACTTGGTGTCCACTTGATTGTACTACACAGCAGGATAGTATGAGCAGCCAAACGTATTTGCACTCATGAAATGTTGCCTCCACTAAACGTGTGAACCTCCCATTGAACTTATCAAACATTTTGCTTACAAAACTTTTTACAGTATAATCCGCACAGGTAAGCTTTAAATGTGAATTAAAATTCTAAATTTTCCACAAATTGAGAGTGATGTACATATATCAAAAACGTGCATCCAGAATTACATGACAGAAGTATTAAAGCAAACAATATCGTATTTATTACTGAATGACAAATTTTGAATTTTTCTAATTTGATACGCAATCTTCGCGATGAAATTGGGCGTTCGCAAGTTATTTCCTCAACACTGCTTGATTCAATCTCCCTTGCTTGATTGATTCTTGAATTTTCAAGCTCAAAATGATTCGTTGATGTTCTCCAAATTTGTACGCTCATTTGTACCATGTTTGTACCAAATTTATACGCTCAATATGATTCGTTGATGTTGTCCAAACTTGTACGCTCATTTGTACCATGTTTGTACCAAATTTGTGTGCTCAATATGATTCGTTGATGTTCTCCAAACTTGTACGCTCATTTGTACCATGCTTGTACCAAATTTGTGTGCTCAATATGATTCGTTGATGTTCTCCAAACTTGTACGCTCATTTGTACCATGTTTGTACCAAATTTGTGTGCTCAATTTGATTCGTTGATGTTCTCCAAACTTGTACGCTCATTTGTACCATGTTTGTACAAAATTTGTGTGCTCAATATGATTCGTTGATGTTCTCCAAGTATGTTGGATTGAGAGCCGGCGATTGGCTTCCTCACTTGAAAAAAAATTATTTTATTTTGGATTCTCCATTCTCGAGTTAATCTGAAGTGTGTTCCAAGTCGTTGCCCTTTTTCAACGTTTACTTGCAATTTTTTCATAAATGCTTTGGGCTTAAAATGATAGTTTTATTTAAATATTAAATAAAGTGCCTAATATTCAATAGCCTCTTGAGCAAAATTTTAATGATATTTTCTCCAAAATACGACAATGCACGGTACTTTTCATGTTTCCTTCATTGACGTGGAGTGTCCCAGTGTCATGCAAGATGAAGCAATTCCAAACCATTATGCTATCACCTACGCACTTCACAATTGGGAGGTATTTTTCGATTTAAATATTGTCCTCTTCGGCCAGCAAACATGAGGAGAGGAGCCACATCAAAACAATTCAACTTTTTGAATCAGACCAAAGGACATTCTTCCAAACTCATTTCCTCTGTCTAATTGCTCTTTTGAAAATTCTCAGCCGCCTGCAACATGCATTCTCTTTAAGAGGAGATTTTTACGAGACTTTCATGTTTGATGTTGTTCCCGCGCACGCAGCTCATTACTCGTTATTTTCTCATTCACATTGTAATGAAATCTCCACTATCAATTTGTAATTTTTCTGAGTAATTTTCTGCTAATTTGCATACTTTCTCAGCATATTTCTACGTACACGAACCCTGATCTTCTGCTGTGCAGCTGGCTTTGTGCAGGGGATCGTTGTACTTTATTCTCTGGAATTTCTCAATAATTATATCAAAGGTGGAATAACAGATTTATTGAAAGAAAAATTGAACTAAGAACAGTTCATTTCCAATAAAGAGATCACGAAAGCCATCAGTGGTTTTTGAAATGTCTCATCATAAAGATCCTTAGTTGATCTACACACATGGGAATAGTAATAACAATGTCAATCGTTAAACAATTGATTGAGAGAAGAGCTTGGTAGTGAATGTGTGATCAGAAACTTTTATGAGGTTCCTTGCAAAATAAGTTGAGTCATCTGATTTTGGAAACATTCTGGAACCAATGATACTCGTGTTATGACTTGTTTTAAATGATCTTCTGGAAGGCTGTTTCATTTGTAACTGATCACGGAATTTTTCACCAAACCACCTATATTCATATTTATCTAAGTGTTCGGTTAGCATGTACCGACTTTTGTTCGGGTGCAAAGTCTCATTCGAAAAACTAATGTTTTTGTTCCCAAATAAACTGTAATACTACAGCATTCAGACTAAAATTTAGATAATGTCATATATTCAAATTAGAGGCACTATTTACTTCCAGGGTTTTGAAAAAATTTGAACCTGTGACAAGGAATAAGTTCATTCAAAAAATGTAAATCTTGTGTTCAGTCAAGAGTGAACAGAACTGCTTCTCTAGATTCCAATTATTTTCCCGTGTCAAATGGAAAATTTTAGAAACAAAATTTCTACTGAAAGAAATAAATGAAATCAATAACTGAGTACATTGCAATGAAATAAGCTTTACCACATTAGCTACAAGTTAAGGAATCAATTTTAGTTCAAATTTGAGAGAAAAGTTTTAACATTTTTCCGAAATTTTTTTAAGTTTTTTAAATGTTCAAAATTGTTCAAAATATAACAAAAAACTCGCTTCGAAATCCCCACATTGCTTTAAACCTTTCGAAGAACGATCGATCAACTCGGAAAAAGTTCTATCCCTAAGTGTGACGGGGAAGTTCTTAACAGATCGTTAACTCTCACCAGAGGAGTAGACAAGCTGATATCATTGTATAAAAATGCTCTGATTAACGTAATACTTCGAGGACGTGAATAATTTCATTCCATTCGTTGGTCGCTGTGGCACGCCATAGCGCTGCAGACACCTCAAATGACAAACACAAATCGACCGGTCTTTGTTGAGTCGAGTAACATTTTTCTAACATACACAGGGAAAAGATTTTCATGCGGATTTTTCCAGGAAAAATAACTTACATACTACTAAAATTTTTAATTTTAACTAAAATTTAGCACTACCGATTAAAATCTGCGGCCGCAAAAAGCTCTTTCGTACCAAACTCATTTCCCAAAATCCTTTGGCAATGTATTGTGTGACAGTAAGAGCCCTGATGCTGAACTCGTTGTATGGTGCGGAACATATTACAGAAGTAACTCTCTTAAGTACAAATACGAGGATGAGAATTATGATATCATTCATCCTTAGTAAAAATGACATTAAAACAGAAACTGGAGAATTTCTCGAGATCATTTCCATCTTGCATGACACGTTTTTCAGGGCTCGGTGAACAAAAAAAAATAGAAAAAAAACTAATAAAAACTAACTGGTACAACTAGTTAGTTATCAATAAAAACTAGGATCTGAAACAAAGTTCCAACACGATGTTAAAAAAATAATTTGTAGTTTTTCAAGTACAAGTGCTTGAAATCTAATGATTGAGAAACTTAGCTGATTAATTAATTAACAGGAAAAAGATCATGGCTAAATGATCAGTTTAATACATTCAGTTCAGTTATGTGAACCGCCCCTGGAATGTTGGAGCAGTCAACGTTCACATAAGTCCCACAATGGCTTCCGTGCGCAGTAATTGAAGAACATCAGTACTGAAATGCACTAGTAAGAGATTTGCTAAATTTCACCCGCTGCAATTTAATTAGCCTGTTCATTCCTCGCTAACTTTCTAAGCTAGACTCAGGCAGAGGTCTCCAAACTTTACAGCCCTAGGGTCATACTGATTACTCCAGTAAGTTACAAGGGCCAAAACAGTTCTAATTTGCCCGCTATTTTGCATTCAACTTATCACAGCAACAGTAACAACTATAAACCATTAGCTGTCACGGGCCAGATTGATGACACTGGTGGGCCGGGTTTGGCCCGCGGGCCGTAGCTTGGGCTAAAGCGTCAACAGGGCCAAATTGTTGCCAAGATGTCATCAACCGGGCCTACGCGAATAGTGTCGATGAAATTTTGATTTATAACTGGACCTTGAATGTATTTTTAGTGACTTTCTGCTCTGGCCGCTGTTACTGGTGGAATTTCACGACAGAGGTAGTCTCAACGATTCATATCAATTTTCCTTACTAAATTCTTTTTGAATTAAGAATTCAACGTTTATCAAATAGCCTCTTTTAAACCAAAAATTACAAAATTTTGCCCTAAGTAACAGTATTCATCGTAAAGTTGACTCAAGTCCAGGGTGGCGCACAAGTAACGCACCCTTATTTATTACCGCAATATACACTGGGTATCTGTAGACAGGATACGACATGTAAATAAATTAAGAGTTCCTCTATCGTTTGCAATTAACCCTATTGTTATAACTTTCATAGTTTATTTATAATTAATTTTTTAAAAGGGTGCGTTACTTATGCGCCACCTTGTACTTATTTTCAAGTCTCACCTCCGGTCTCTTTACGACTCAGAAACCTTCGAGACCTCCAGTATTTTGGATTCCATGGTGCACTAAAATAAGGTAACGCCAATTGATTTCATCATGTTTTACCTGAATTCACCCGTCCTCATCTACCTCATCTATTTACCTCTTCCTTGATGACGTAAACATCTTTCCTTTGCGAAAACTGTTCAACCAGATTCAGTCTCTCCAAGACAGCGCCAACCAACCAGAGCCATTATTGGATATCTATTCAATCGCTCCGTCCATCCGGGACCCATCGGAGGAACCGCCTGCGTTCGTTGCTCGTGTGGCCTATGGGAGTAAATCGGAACCCAAGAGTAAGCGATCAGAATTGTGGAGCAAATATTCTCTGCACGATGCAGTGGCGTTGCTGGTTCCCAACTGCGTTGGAGAAGCGATCGCGTGCGTTGGGAAATTTGAACTGTCCGGTATAGTTATAGGAAAGGGTCTCAGCTTTTGTCCCGTGTGGGATTGTGCAATTTTTTGCATCGTGTAACGACGCAAGCGCACGCTCACGTCACGACAATTTTATATTGAGGTTTCTAGACCAGATTTGGTCACTCCTTCTCAGGCTTGAAAGCTTCAACATCCAGAGGGGCGACAGTTGCTCGAGAAACTTCCGTCTGCTTAACTATGAAATACTAGTGTACACAGCCCGTCAAAAATGATGTGATTCAATATCTTTCTTAGGCAAATTTTCGTTCGAATTGAGTTTTCACATTTAAGGTAATTTCAAAGGTAACTTAGTTTTCTTGTGACAGTAATAAACACTTAGAATACAGTACATGTGAGCCGCAACAGAATTAGTTATGGCCATTCGTGTCATATTCTAGATCCAGAGATTCATCACTACTGAAAACAACTACGAGTTTGTGTATGTATTTTGTAATCTGCAATAATCCGCCGAGCTCAGTATCCACGATACTGACTTGAGGATATAAGGCTCTGGATCTCTCTAATTTTTTTGAAAGCGACTTATTAAAGTGCACTTGTACAGCGAAAATGAGTGCATTAATTTACCAGTGAAGTAAAACCAAGACCGCCAGGGCTAATTTCTTCCTACATATTCTTAAAAGCGTGACACGAAATATATAAATAAACACACGACGGTCATTCTTAGTAGCAGATAATTCTGTCTTACAGCGATTGGGAATTGCTAGTACAGTGCTAACCCGAGTAGAAAAAATCTTCATTATGAACTATGAAGTCCACAGTAACTTTCTCCCTCAGGCGTTGTATTATTTTCCATCATATTCCACATATCAAACGTCAAATGCTATTCCTCTATTCGCATTATCCATGCGTGTGTGCTTTCCGTTTTATTCAGTAAAATAGCAGTCTTACCCTTTGATTTTCTAAGTACTAAGAGAAGTAACTTTTAATTTGTAAATCAATGTACTAATCTCACCTGTTTGCCCTGTTCCGTGATCGCTTCCTATTTATAACAGCAGATCAATAGACAAAGAAGGGTGCGTTACAAAAGCTGTCGTCGGTAAACGACCCACAAATCGTTGTCTGCAATACAAATGCCTATGCTGCGATTAGCCTCAGATCCGCGAAACTTTATTTTTATATTCTGTGGCGATGAAATGGAGCAGAATTCCTCCATTTAAGATAGGAAAATCCTTTTGTCGCCAGTGTGCTTTATTTTCTTTATTGATATTTTGTAAGAATGTTTTATTTCACATTAATTCATCCCTTACTTGATGATGCGTAAGAAAATATCTCTACTCCAGGGCAATCGAAGTAAAATGAGAGTCTTTTGAGGAACAAAAAGGTAGATTTTGCTACCAATTCTCGATTTTTATATGAATTTTTTCGACGTATCTTTAAACGTCACTTATTTTAAGTCATGAATATACGTCCACTGTATCATTTTCCCTACTTTTTATCACGTGTCTCCAGGAGGGTAAAGTTGAAGCTTTGCAGCTTATTTAGCTCACAATGATGATTTTTCAATATTCATTATTTCAATTATTTTTTCGTGTCGTCAGATTGCATCAAATAAGTATTTCAAGTCTTACTTTTATTAAATAATTGAGAGCCTTTCGTTTTCTTAGAAGCGTTGAAAGTTTTCGATGATGTAGATTCAGCTGCAAAAAAATGAGAAATACAAAAACTGGACGATTAGTTCGACTCTCCAGATTTATAGAGAAATTCTAACTAGGGATGTTACATTAATAATTTCTTCACTTCAATTATGTTCATTGAGCTCTGGAAGAAACTATGGAGGGATGTCGCGAAAAAATTCAATTTTGTTTAGTACTGTTCTTCTGCTTGATAGAAAGTTTTTAATTCTTATCGATCAAAGATTTTTAACTCTTTGCTGAAGCCGAAAAATATTGCAGCAAAAAACATGATCTTCCTTTACTCGATGTGAATAACCAATTATGAATAATCAAGTCTCTCTAATTTGTTATCGTTCATTACTCGATAACCGCTCATTTGATTTAAATGTGTTAATTCGAACATATGTTACGGATCAGTATTCTAAATTTAGAGCTTGTCTGCTGTGGTAAGGTGTTAAACAAAACTGCCCCCGTGCAGCGCTACAGACAATTTCTCGCTCTGTTCATACAACGCTTTTGAATTTGAAGACAAATTGCTTCAAACAAAGCATGGAATTTTTATCCTCCAGTTGTTCGCAAATGTCAAAAGTTGTTCCAAAAATAATTCGTTCCATTACAACGGGTGGAAAAACTGTATTAAACTTTTGCGTGATTGAGCTGGATAAACCAGGAATATTTTGTGTCCTTCGAACTAAAGATTTGAAATCTTTTTTTTTACAGTGCTAAAATTACCCGCAAATTGCCTTTCCATTAAACACACCGCAACGAAAGGACAATTTCATTCAACAAAATAATATTCATGATGCGGGAGAAAAAACGCCGGAAGAATGCACATGTTTATTACAACGCAAGCCACACATGCTTCATCTTAACGAAAAAAATCATTGTTAGTGCTGGATTCAAATGCATAAAATAAAACAATGGAGAAATTCTATTCTAGTGTAATATAGTGCATTATGTACGGAGTGTGAGAGATTATCTTAACTCTTGGCCTTCAGTGTACGTGGGTGGCACTCAATAGTTTTGAGAACCACGAAACATTTTTTCTGACGCTTATGTAAAAATTAGAGTACATTTCCAAGCATACAGTGGCTCTCAATAAATTAGCATTGTAAATATGAGCTTGGATATACACTTCAGGGTAAATTTGCAAATGGAACATTTGTGCTTCAAAAAATGCGACGAGCTTTAAAACCATCCTGGGGTTTATTTTTCTAATCCGTAATATCAGCAGCAGTGCAATTATGCTATTTGAATACGTATGTACACGCTCACGCGACTAATAATCAATAGTTCAATTATACCAGTACACTTTGAAATGAACGTTCAAAATTCTATTTTATTTTAAAAAGATTATACATCAATGGAAATGTATTTAAGAACTCCACCAGTCAATCAAAATTTCATGACAGAAAGGAACGCAGGATAATCAATATTCACTCATGAATGTTTGTTTTCTTAGTTTAATTTTGGTGCCTTGATTTTAATATGGATGTGCGTTAAGCATCTGCGATCAATATATCGCGGTTTTGTTTGGTTAACAAGTATAGATCGTGTCTCACAAATTTGGAACATGCTTTTGATAATGAAAATTAATCCGAATATACTATTTATCCTTAATATATTTAAGCCTTTTTGTTTCGCTAAGAAATTAATTCCCAATTCCTTTTAAACTCAAGATCTTAATGAGAGTTTTACCTTGAAAATAATTGCTCACAAGAGCTTCAGAGACGAATTCATTTTATCGCCTATGATCAGTGAAATGTTATTAAAATAAAATTACTTTTCAAAAACATTTTATCTCGATTTGTTTATGTTACTTGTAAGGTGTAGCTTTTGTTTTTTGTAGGTAAGCTGCGGGGGTAAAACCAGGAATATAGTAATAATTTTTGTAGGTAAAAACAAGCCATAAAGCACCATATTAATGAAGCATAGGAAATAAGAACACTTACTCGTTAAGCTTGACATAAAAACTCTCTTCAACTATTTTTAATAGCTAAAGATTCGTTGTATTTAAGTGAAGTTTATTTCAAAGACCTTACTCAGATTTTTCATTGCAGGCTTTTCAGGTGCTTCCTCTTCTAGCAACAGATCAATACATTCCACTTGATATCGGCAGCTATGTAGATTTTAGAACGGGTCGATCCAAAAGTTTCATCTGAAGGTCCATATAATGAGGGAGCGCAGAGTTCTTCTAATTAAGTACACTTCATACAGTGAAATGAAAAGTTTTAAAATAAAACACTGCGCTCGGAGCAGCTAAATAGAATTTACTTAAGTTTTTATTCATTTTTTTAAAATAAAATATAGTAATTTTGGGTCACAATATTGTCACTTACTTCAAACATGGTTTCATCGGTTAAATCCTTGATGTAAAAGAGCAGCATAATTCCTATTGAACTACATGAACAAACACTTCTCTTTAATTTGTCAGCCATAGCCAAATGCGATTACTTTAGGATTTTCACTGGAAACTCATTAGTTCGCTACAGCTAATGCTGATTATGGTGGTGTGATTAAATTAAGAATGGTATTTTATTGATAGACGAGAGTGTTAATCAGGGTGATTGATATCGGCCATTTTGGTTTGCCTCCTATCTTAATAAGTCATCTAATCTGTGACAACACTTTAATACTTTAAATGTTTTAGCCCATTGAGTTCAGCCCACCCTTGGATAAGATATGTTTTTGAATATTAATATAGTGTCGGATAACCAGCTCCTATTAAGTGAACGGAAGAAACAAATCCTCAGTGATAACTCTTCTATTTAATTAGGTGAATGATTGCCTTAATGCACGAACGATTCACTGGTTGCACTGAAAAATGATGATTCAGTACTATTAACGTTATTGAAATTGGTGTAATATAAGTAACCCGTTTTTTGATTGTTTTTTTTTCACTCGGTTCTTCTTCTTTCACTACTTTTTTATTCTTGGTGAAGTTAGAGTTTTTTGAACAGTTTATAGCCCTGATTTTTCAGAGACCTGCTAAATAAGAGACACAGTAGCACTACCGCTATTTAAGTATCTACTGCACAAAATGCTGCCTAAGATTTCATATAGGAATCTGAAAGGAACCATGGTTTGAAAAGAACAACACAAATATGGCACTAAACTCATGCAGTTGTGAAATTTTCGCTCGAATGAGAAGAACGTTGCTGCAGAAAAACACCAATTTGGGGAAGTCGTTCGAAGTGTTACACTGCATCATCCTGTGCGAACCTTAACTTGTGTAAGTAGAAATTAATCGCAAACATCCAATCGACAACATATTTACTTGACGATGTCAACAACTGGGAATAGCCGAACTGGGAATCTTTCTTATTCGTCTAATTTGAAGCCGGCGCAAAATAACAAATAACTCGAGAGTCAAAAGTTCTCTTCAATCATCATGATTGTTTTATACGATTGATTTTCACCCCTCACCTCAGCACTTAAAATTAGATCGATAGATGTCATGTGTCAATAGAGTATATAACCTAAGTAAAAATAACATTGCGAAACAATTTGCAATCACAATAATGAATTACTTGGCTCACTAGATACTGCACTTTAAGGGGTTCGATAGAACCCAATTGAAGAATAACAAGTTTCTCCTCTCTTAAAGCTCAACTAGAGCTGCAGGGGGCAAAAAGAAACTGAGATAAAATTTATTTTTCATCGTCGAGATATTAATTGTTCTGATGTTGACTAAATAAGATCTAAAATTCAATGACTTAAGAAAAAGTCGATAAAATAATTAACGAATTAAAAATTCTTCTAACTTCTATCTAAATCCTAACTTCTGTGAAGCTGTATTTTCGGTCTTGAGTTTGAATATGTTTGGTAAAATCATTTTAATCTTATTGTGATGATTAAACTTACGGTACAGGCACTGTTATTTTAAAATAATTAATCGCGAATCTCATGGAATACCCTAACTGTTTTGTAATTTTCTGAAGTTGCTTCAGTGACTCACTCGTTTGAGCGCAAGTACAATTAAATTTCAGAAGGGTCACAAGTTGTGACCCTGCGGTCGACACCAGCAGCGCTTGTGTCGACTGAAGATTCTGAACGAAATAAGTGTATTTGACCTGAGTTCAGCTACCAGTTGTATGAGTAACGTGATGCTCATTTACAAGGAAAAACAGGTCCACATTCTGTCTCTAGCCCGAACCGAAGTTAAATGTTTAAAACAAAGCTATAGATTCATAATGAGGCTGAAAAATGAATCATTCTGTCAAGGAAATTCGTCGTATTTTACATGACACGAATATAGAAAAAAATCTCATGGTGCTTAACACTTTTACTGCAACCTGAGCCACCGGTGTCACTGAGGGCATTTTCATAATGCTGCTCGCTAATCAGCAGCCACAAAGTCAACTTTCATAAATACTTAGTAAAAACGAAATGAAGGCACGATCCAGTTAATGTCTGCTATTTTCAACATTGTTTACTTCAATTGACTTTTAATTTGAGTTCAACCTTAAACTTCAATTTTGCCTGCAGCAGTCAAAGTGTTAATTATATATATTTCACAGTGATCTCAGAATATTCAACAAATAGCTCTCACTGTTTTCTGAATATTTAAGCTGTCTCAACTAGTTCCCTATGAAGTTAACGTTGGCAATCGTAAAATTTAAAATGAAATCAAAAACACATGCGCAACGTGAGTTGAAAAAAATGGGGCTACTTTTTTCGATTAACTTACTCTATTTTCAATCATTTTTAGTTTTAAGAGTGCAGAACGCTTTCAAGACCACAATATTTCAAGGTGTTTTTAGTACTTTACGATATGTGCGTTGGCGGACAATTGAATGCAGTGGGATGTAAGTCAACAGCAACATTTTATATTGCCATTAATAGCAAGCTCAATATTTGTAAAATTTGAGCTATGATGGTAATTAGAAAAGGACATCAATGCATGTTCATTTACAAAGGCCTTAGAATGAAGCATTTTGTTCTAATAGGATGACATTATCCAGTGATGCAATAGGTGTTTACGGCTCACCGTGGTATTGATCATCTCTTAGAAGCAGATATCGAATAACAGCAATACAAGGAACAGATCCCTAGGTGTATTCATTTACTGAAGTGATGTTAGCAGCTATGAAGTATTCATTCGCAGGCTGTTTGACTTCAGTGTTTATCGATCCTGGAATGAGGTAAAGACCCTTTAAGTTTTCTGCTCTGTAAGCTCGGTTATGCTTTTGAACGGATTTATGTGTCTATTGTTGAGGCTCCCACATCAACCATTCATGGAACACATAGTCAGTGGAGATGAATAAATATTTACTGTAATTGAACCTTGAACTAGCTTGCTTGTGTTCGTTAAGGCTTGGATTTTCCTAACTCCTGAGAGCATGAAAGCTCCAAGGTTAGTTACTTCATTCAAGGGAGAAGAAAATTTTCGCGCTTCTAATTT
>JACJUY010000917.1:118920-145992 GCA_014220935.1 Platorchestia sp. MABIK
AAGCTCCATATAATATCATAAGTTTGGCAGAGAACACACTCTTTCCTCAATATTTTTGGTTCGTCAAATGAGTTAAATGCAAAATGACATTTGCTTCGAAAAATTTCAAAATTTTATGAGTAATAAAAACTTTAAGCATATCAAATTTCTTTTTTACAAAGTTCACCCCCTGGAGTCTTTTTTTCTTGTTTTAACATCAAATTTATTCGCAGGTAGCCCCTAAATTAGAGCTAGAAAAATGCACTGCATGGAACAATTTTGTTTACGCTCGTAATTTTCAATTTAAAATTATAGTTTGAAGCAGAGCCAGCTTGAGGAATGGCTGATGGTTTCAGCATCATAAAGATGCCTGTACTTCAGAGAACCGGTTAACGCATTTTAAGGAAAATTTTGTGAGGGTGATTGCAACCTAACTATTGAGCCAAGTTTTTGGCAGCAAACTGAATTCAAACTGCAGCGCTGAAGAGTAATTGAAATATAAAAAATCTGAAGTTGAAAGACCATTCATATTAGCAAGACATTTTACAAAAAAAGTTTAGGAGTCAATTGAAAAACTTGAAAAAAACATGCGGAAAACTTAAAATATGAGCGAGAAAAAAATGCTACGCTTTTTTATGTGTGAGGACACGAACAAGTAAATATACGGATACAGATATTACGCATGAACAACTCTTGTTAATGTAACTCTATTTGCATTCAACAAACCACACAGTTGTATTTCATAAAAATTATTTAGAAATTCCTGCAAAACTGCATGATAACAAAATTACCATTAGCCTGAAATTTATGATGGTCGTAATTTTCATATACCCGTACGTGAATGACATGGAAAACCTTCAATTTCTGATGAACACAGGCTGTACTACGCGGACATCTACAAGTGTTTTTACTCCGTGCAGATGATGTTTCAGAAATGAAAGCGTGAGTTTCCATAAGTACACGATCGTCGATTGACTTCTCTATTTTAAAAATCATGCAGTCGCATTGTACAGGCCTCCATGGTTCTCGATTGACACCTGCATTAAATTTCACGTTAATACAGATGCATGTAAGGAAATATCCACCCAGACAAAACTAATAAAATATTACAGTACATATGAAAAAAACGTTGTTAAAATTTGATTTCTTGTTTTAAAAATGCAAGATACAGTATATTCATCTGACTTTTGTTGATTTATTTCATCAATCGTTGCTTGAAGAAGTGCATCTTTATAAAAAAAAACCTTTCCGTGTCGAAGAAAACATTTTCTTCTAAATAGGGACTACATGAACAATCAAAGTAATTTCAAAATACACTTTGAAGCATTATAGGCAAAATTAACTGATTTGATGTTAATTTTTATTTCTTTCAATAGTTCAGTTATTAATTGAAACTTTCACAGCATTTAACAGAACACAGAATCATAGTATGCAGAGTGTAAAACACGTGCAACAAATTAGGCTACAGAGTGTGTAAGAAGAATCTTGACTCCTCTCTAGGCTTTTGCACGAGCTGGTATTCCAACAAAACTAAAAATGCACAACTGCTAATGGAATAAGATATGAGAAAGGACTTCTATTTTGTTGACCTCACATTCAAGGGATTACTTGGTTGAAAGCTATGTCAAGCTCTTCAAACAACCACAGCCGTAAAATTGTATTTCGAATTAAATACCTTCAGGCGTACCACATGTAAAATACGTTGTTGCAAATGTGACAAGCCCACCCCGTTATATATTCAACTGCAGAAATAGAAATTGCTCCGAATTCAAGTCGAATTAAGCAATTCATTTATACAAAGGAATTGGAAACATTCGCGACAATTACTTTCAAATTATTAAAAATTTAATTAAAAGCATGTAATTGGGCAATGCATGCATGCTTGAACACATTGACTGCGGCACGACCCACCGGTGGGTCGTGCTTAAGTTTTCCTGTAGTGACCGACCCAGCGATGGGTCGTTCGAGATCATTTTAACACATTTAAAATTAACGTTATACGATGGACCCAGTTAATGTTTGGTATTTATAATATTTCTAACAAATTGTTGTATTAAAATTTGAGTTGAATACTAAACTTCAGTTTAACCCATCTCAGTCAACTTTCTAAACCAACTAGACAGGTAAAAGGGAAATTATTAACCCATGTGGTAACTTCATAATATAACAGAACATGCACAAGAACTGTGTACCTATTTATGTTTATGTTATTGAAAACTAGGTCAGCCCTCGGATACAAATGCTCATCCATATTTGTATGCTCATAATGCTCATCCGTTAATAATCATTCATTATTAACGTTTGTTCCATGTACAGAAACGTTATTCTGCATAACCTAGAAGCTGTGTATATATTAATGCGTGAAAGTTACTTAAATATTGGGTGTAATACCCGTAGAGTTTCGTAAAAAATTCATCTAATGATTGGTGAGTTTCTTTAAAATACACTCGTAGCAAAATGTTGAGTGAGCAATTTTACAATTTCTCTGAAAACATCGAAGTTAAAATCTACGTGTTGTGGGTCACAGTTCATGCTTCACAACCCGAAATTTCTTAGAAGTTAAAAAAGATTTTAAAGTTTATCATGCACCTTAGCTTTAATGTGCAAATTCCTGCCTATCTACGTTTTTAAATGTTCAACATGAATAATTTCCATATCATTTGCATTTAATTCTCATTTATTTGTATCATTTTGTTCATTTTTCTGTGAGATCGGTTTATAAACGGCATCCATGACGACGATGTACGGAAGCTGTGAAATATATTGTCAAGCTAAAATTGAATCGTTTTCGACTTATTAAAGATCACCAAATATGAAACTGAGGTAAGAGCTCCGGAAAAATTATTTAATAATTCGGTAAAAATTCCCAGACCCATGTGGGGATCGGTTGACCTGGAATTAAGAAGTAATTGAAATAATTGTTTCAAAAACCGTAGATTTATTGCGAAATAATTTTTCGAATGGGTTGTTGTTAATTTTCCATTCATACTATAATCACTTTTTATTAGACGTTACACGAAAACCGTGCAATGTTTCTTCTAAAAACTAAGGGGAAATTTTCATGAACTCATTGGATTAAAGTTGATACAAAAACGTTCGCACATGCTCATTCGTGTTAACGTTAAGTTAAGCCATTACTCACCTTCTGTATAATAAGATGGCCTGATGACCTTGAATTTTTTCAAGTCCACAGTATTTCAAGCGACGACCGATTCACAGACTCGTACAACAAGGCTGGGAAATTTATCTTCCTTAGTTGTGAATATTTCAGAACTCTTGTTCAAGATAAAGTGGCCTTTATTTAAAACTTTGAAAAATATTCTTCCAATATTCTTGCTATAACTTAATTTGCGGTAGAAGTTTTTTCTTTCGGTACAATTCACTGTAAACTGCACAGTTCAATGCAGATCGACTGCTTACTCGCCAAACTATTCTTAAATATTAACTCATATAGAGCGGCAAATAAGAGAGTATTTTCATCCTTGTCACAGAGATTTAGACTGCAGGAGCACCTCTAAAGTAGGGTAAGCGATTTCGAGCAGCTTGAGCGCGCCACCTGCACCCTGCCGAGGTCGAAGTAACACTGAGCCAGAAGTCTTGCAGAGGATGACAGTTTCTTCACTGCTTCAGCACCGCCAATTTTCGCACAGTTCATTGAGGAATATGTAACACCAGCTGTGCAAATTGCTTCTTACTACCTTACACGTATCCAGTTTGCTTCTCATAACTTCTCTTTTTAAAACTTGACGCAGTTTGTTTAATTTGCTATTACCTATGGAGCTAAAACAAAAAATGACATAAAACAGAACGAAATAAAATGTTGCAGCTGGTTTAGTGACGTCTTGATTAAAAATTATCGAATTTTTCAAAGAGTATGAAGAACTTATCTCCACTATTCCCATATGAAAAATTTTAAGTGTTACAATAAGTAGAATTTTTAAACGATTGAAAAGATGTTTAATGCAAAGATTTATATTTCAGAAAATTATAAAATGTCACAGTTCCGGTGAATTTTGCATTTATGTTGCAAAATCATGAGACGCTTGTACTTTTCATTATTGTCTCCCTCCAAAGCGATATGGGGGCTTGTGGGAAAATAGTTTGTTGTAATTTGCTTACTAGGTTTTGTTGATGGTAACTTGGAAACTTTTCTTGATCCGTGGAGCGTGTATCGAGGTCTTCCAAAATCATTTGTTTTTCTTCAGTTCTTGAAATGGTTTCCCGGTTGAAACTCCACGCATATTAGTTAGTTGAAAATCTTATTTTGATAACAGTATTAATTTTTTGAAGAAAAAGAAGTTTCCATTTAACAAGCACTAAGGAAAGCAGCAAAGTTATGCTCAAAGTGTGTTCTCACGCTGGGTGCTCTGCGCATAGAAACAACAATCTTGGAAAAAGAGGAAGAAAATACAAAGAAGCGAAGAAAAGAGCAAAAGAGCAATAACAATTAAAGGAGCTAAGTGAGCTCTGAAGATAGTAGTCCCAAAGACCTATTTTTAGCGGAGGTAAACTATTCATTACGCGAACGTAGATGGCGGAATGTTTTTGATCTTTTTATAAATTGATAATAATGTTGTACTTTAAAATTGGAGGGAATATAGTTCTGGGAAAATATCAATGATTTTTTAAAAGAACATACCTGCCGCCAAGTATTTATGCTAAAAATAGAGTCCTTTAATTTCAAAAGAAGCACAATTGCTATGAATTGACTAATGTTAATTTAGTTTTAAGCCACAGCACCAAAGACTGAATTGCTTCTAGTAATTTTATCTTTCTGCCTGCATTTACTGACGTAGTACATTTCAGAAATATACATATATGAACATATGAAATGAAGAAAAGGAACACAGTTTTAATAAGGTCATTTAAAAAAAGTAGATGACCAGAGAAAACGGAACTAATTTGCTCTAACACCACAACATCGAATGTATGATAGAATAGGTTGCGTTACGTTAGTTGAGTGAGTTTAGAGTAGGTTAGGTAATGTTAGGTTATGTAGGGTTAGGTTAGGTGAGGTTAGGTTAGGTCGGTGAGAGTTGTATGAGATTAGCCAATATTAGGATAGATTCCATAGGGAAACGTTTAATTTAAGTTAATTCAATTTAAATACAATTAAACCGAGCTAGTTAGGTTTGATTAGGCAAAGATGATTTGGTCAGTTTAGATAAGGTTAAGATATAAAGCTGGTATGAGTAGGTACAGATTAAGTTAGGATAGGTCATAATAGCTAAGGATAAGTACCTAAAGGCTAGGGTCAGCTATGTTTGGTATAATTGAAGTTAGATAAATTATTATAGGCTAGGTTGGGATTGATTTTGAGGGCTAGAATTTTTCATGTATGGTTAGAATAGATGAGGGTAGCTAAGGTGAAGTAGATTCAGATATGTTAGGATTTAAGAAGTTAGGTAGATTGCGTAAGGTGAAATAATAAAACCAAATTTTTCCTCCCGGTGAAAATCGTAATTTGTAAATTTATTCCTGGATTAGAGAAAAAAAAGTAAATTTTAAAATACTCGAAATTTAATGAAAAATTAACTTGAACCTCTGAGCGTCGACAACAAATAAACCCTACCTCAAGTATCGTATAAAACTTCATTAACGAATAGAAATATTGTGCTGATAATACAAAAAAGAATCGGCTTCAATATTGAATGATTGCATTTCTGAAAAATCAATGAAGTCTAGTTATTCATTTATTTCCAATCATTTGATTTCATTACGGCGCTCGAATATGTAATCTGTAGTTAGAATGACGTCCTATTTGAGCTCAGCAAAAGGATCCACACAGCGGCCAACATTCACTCGATGGAATAAATTCTACAAGGCGCTGCGCCACCAGTGAATTCAATTGCCTTCTGATAATATTTTCGAGACATAATAGCTCTGCGCTCATTCCCACATTTAACAGGAAGGCATTTGGGGAAATTTGAAAAGTTTGCGTGTGTTTTTTGTCAAACAAGGAGCGTATTTTAATTTTGAAGATGATTTTATCTTTTTCACCCATGATGTACGAAATTAAAAGCTGATGACTACGTGTAAAGTTCGTTAAATTCAGCCATAAAAACATGTCAATGAACGAACAAATGCACTCCGCGAATCATTAGGTCTCTCACAGATATCGTAATCTTATAAAATCGTGAAATTTTTAACTTTTTCCACGCAAAATCGACGGATCGAGCTGCAAAAAATTCATTTTATAAATGTTTCAATAGTGCCAGAATAGATTTAGGGTCCAGTTTCGCTTTTATTTTAGTGCCAATATATAATTGTACCCACTATCTTCTTCTCAGTCAAAATAACGTCGAAGGTTGTTAATATTCAGAATGCATTATTTTGTAAAAAAACGTTGTTTTGGAAATTTAATTTGAAGCAGAGGTTTAGAGTAAACTCTAAAATGTTTGATCGTTAAACATTAATACCATTGTGCAGTTAATATGCACGGTAGCCGCATGACGGTCCACGCAATTTAGTATAGTAAACCATGAAATATTTGATCGATTAACATTATTTGTGCAGTAAATAAAACATGGTAGCCACCTGACAGTCCACGCAATTGAGTAATAATGTACTAATTGAAGCTTTCTCTTCTATTCATTTGTAGGTGCTCCACTCATTGTGACTAACACAGACTGCTCGACAAACATGAAATGGCGCTGACTAAAACTACACTGCACCATCGAACTGCAGTCGTGCGTGTCAGACGTCTGGAGATGAGCAGAGCAGCGCAACGTGAGACGGAGGATGAATAGCCGGCCATGGTAGTTCGAAGCTCCATCAACGTGGGGAACGATCGCACCACCTTCCGAAATGAAGTTGTACAATGTACATGGTGTACAGCCTAAAGTTTGATCGCGAGAGACCAGCTGAAGCCCATCACCGGCACTTCGGTAACTGCGAACTGCGTTCGGTCTCAAATGGGAAAGGTCGGAAAGTAAAAATCAGCGGCTGCAAGCTTCGGTCTGAGCAGTCGCATTCGTCTCAGCCTTTTTATTCCTAGTAAGATTTAAGAAACGTGGAATTTTTAGCGCTGCACGAATTTTAGGCCAACAGAGGAAGTTACGAATGCCAGTGATGTAAAATACATATTGTGCCTTAGAGTTTCGGTGAATTTTCTACAAATGACAATAATCAACATGCATCTTAGCCATCTGTACTTTCCTAACATTACCCGACATGTTCAAGAAAATTACTCAGTGTCTAATTAATTTGAAAATACCTGCAGCAACCATGTTCAAAATCGCATGCGTAACCAAAGATGACCGCCGTTCATGCAGCTCATTCAGTCATGTACGTGGACTTTAGCTGTGTGCTTGCACTGAAACTGAGCAAAAATGGCCTCACTGCAGTAGCTATGTACGGGGCAAACATCGTGGGGGAGCGGCGGTGTACCACGCAGCGCTGCGGCAGCCTTGGCCGCCATCTCCGGTGCTGCGGCGACCTGCTCGCACGCAAACAGTTCTGCGCTAAACTGCGTTAAAGTGCGCTGAACTGCGCTGAACTGCGCCGAACTACGATGAACTGCGCTGAACTGCGCTGAACTGCGCTGAACTACGCTGAACTGCGCTGTATGCGTTTCTAATCTAATCAGCCCATTAGTAATTTGTGCTGTTGTTAAGTTTAAATATTTCATTTCTTTATTTCGCCTTTATATGGCTTACAGTTTACACTTATTTATTACACTTATTTATCCTGATCTTCTGAAATTTTATCCCAGCTTCATTCATACTCATTTTTTTCGTGTAAGACATGCACTCCGTTCCATCATACGTATATCGATCCATCAAATCTTCGCTGCGAACATGAATGATTCACATAAATGAAAATTTTTAATTTATTGCTTGTCAAATAATGAAACTATTGACAACATTTCATTTATTGTCAAACTAAAATAATAACATTCAATTTAGAATAAACAATTGCAGACATAATCATGCAAGCATTAAATTTGAGGAACATTTTCTCAGCATTTGGGACAAAAACATCAAACTGGCTTAGGGTACATTCCTCACATGTACCATGACGCATCTCCTATTATCTGCAGCGCTAGAGCTGATTTCGTTCCAGATTTGTCCCATGATACTATCAGCACTGAGAGCAACATCTTTAATAAATGTGAATTTGATTGATGCATGAGCTGGCCTACATTTTAAGCCATTTAAAATTGCACAAATAAGCGAGTACGATTAGCAAGATGGAGGTCAATGCATTAGAGCGACAGCTCATCTCAAATTATACGATTTTCTGAGACATTTATTCAAGCAACAACTTGCAACATTTATGTGTTTTCAAATTTGTAAGCTAAAAAATTTCACCGACCAAATATTTCATTTTCCTATTTATACATGTGCTCTGGTCGTAGCAATAACTCACCGTTTTTTCCTCAATACCAGTATACCCACAAAACATTGAGCTTTAACAGTTGCAATCACGGACATATACGCAATAAGAACTTAGAAAAAGTATCCCACTTGCTTTCTGCTTTTTATTTCGTCACAGGCCAAATCAGTACGAGTGCATAATGAAACGCGAAAAACTATCAATGATGTAGGCCGCTCACACATATTCTGGAATTTAAATTAGCACCGACATCTCATGTCCCATTAAGAAAGGTCAAAATAAAATTTCATTTCTTTAAAAGTCCGAACTTAGGAGTTGAAGTCGGTATTCTCCACACTACATACATATCTTGAACAACTGTTTATCCGCAATAGGATGGCGGAAAGTAAAAGATCTCAGCGAATGTAAAAATCCTGCATTTTATCTGCTGTTAAAATCTCAATTATTATCAAAAGAATTAAGTCTTAATTATAATCATTTATAAGAAAGTTCTTAAAAATCCGTTATCTCACCGGCAATTTCAAGGAAACTCCAAAAATAAAAATAGAATCTCCTGTGCTGAAGCCTGAAAATTCTTCGGCGTTATAATTTCAAAGTAAAATAAAATGAAAAAGTAGAAATAGAATAGAATTAAATGGCTGAAATTTCGAACTGCCACAAGTTTACGTTTTCGAATTCGACGCCTTGAACGCCGCAGCAGTAGCATCATCATCGAAACTTCCTGATGCGTCAGTACTGCTGTATGTCCAGATGAATATTACAAAGTAATTTAAAGAATCAGTAATTTTTCTTGAACAAGAATTCTTTTCCATGGATTCCAACACCCTCCACTGAATATTCTGAATTTGAGTTTCTGAAACTGTCTACATTATATACATTGCTTGCTACTCTGCCACACAAAAATGGCTAGCATCATGTTTGCAAAGAAAAAGAGTGAAGGAAAATTTTCATATCGTATATGAACAGTTTCTCGACGATGAACGCAACGTACGTTTTTTGAGAGAACTTTCAACGCAAACACTAATTTTTCTCTTCGCCGCTCAGACTTAAATGAAATAGTTGACGGTCGAAAAATACACGGGGAAATGAAAAAAGACCTTAGACAGTTTCATACTAAAAAAGAAAATAGAAGAAATGAGACAGAGAGCCAATAATTATATAGCGTAATCAATATTTGATTTTGCACCCTTCTGTGGAATTGATTACTGAAATACGTATCTAATCGCAGCATTAATGTGCTTTTGTTCACTGGCATGACCTTTTGAATAGCAACGGGTGCCCCCTACCAGCTACGATCGATAGAGCAGCAAGTGATGCTCTACACTATCTCGTTCTACCTAGCCACTAATCATAAGAATTTAATCAACCATTAGAATAGTTAAGAACAATTTTAAACAAAATAAAGGGAGTAATTTATTATGATTTAGCAGCAGGTTTTGTTATTCACTGATGTTGATTCACATTTGATTAAATAATAAACCATTTAGTTGCCAGATTAATAAACCGAACCAAAATCTAATGGAGACGAAAGTCCCATGACGCAATGTGGCTTCATGCAGGGTTGTGCGTTCAGGCCCTGAATTCTGAATCTTTCATAGTTCAGAATTATCGGGCCACAAACTTGCCTGTCTCACCCAATCTGGTTAACGGAAGCCTCAAGTAATGTCTACCATGACCGATGGCGTTATTTAAAACCAAAATCGTTATCATAAATGAATCGATTAATGTTTTGTCCACATAGTTTTTAGTGTCTGGCAACCCTGCGTTGTTACCTCAAACTGAGGGATTTTAACGATCAAATATAATTTTAGGTTTGGCAGGTTTCCATTTTTGATCAGACTATGGTTAATCGAGTATCACTGGCAGGGATAAAGAGCTGAGCTTGTTTCATCCCAGTGTAACTTTTTCACCGAGTGCATGCATGTTTTTTCGCCGCCTAAGCGATTTAATCGCTTAAATTGCTTAGGCGGCGAAAAGGTTAGACTGGGATGTGGTGTGTGTGGAGTTGTGCTGTGTGGTCTCATCGCTGTGCGTAAGTTGTCTCCAGGTGAGACACTCAACTTACTTTCCTCTCTTTGGAACACTTTTGTTGTGGTTAAAGAGGGTTAAACTAACTGATCTAATATGATTTAGTCAAAATATTCTGAAATGAAAAGTTAGTAACTTTCTAGAAGTTATAGAAGCAAAAAATGGGCCACGTATTTTCACTTTTAAACAGATACGTAAATGATGAAAGCAACTGGTTTGAGTCCTCTAGTCTCATTCGTTCGTTAAAAACTATCGTATTTTTTGCAGGATGGTTGAGTCAATGAGCGTGAAACGCAAGTTCATTGGTCAATAAATTATAGTTTCAAGAGATTCACTCTCATGCATTATTTTATACTGTCATTTTCACTTGCAAAAATTTCATCTTCATTCAAGCTTAAGCTCAATTCATAGACACTCAGAAAACGACGCAGTGCAACAGCCATGTATGAATAACCAATTCAAGCTCCTCTGAATTGTGAGTGGAGTCCTTCCCAGTGTTGGTTTTCTGCGGAACCGAGCACAAAATAAATGATTTGTTGTTCTTTAACAACAATTGAAAAAATTTACTTGCCCTTAATAATTTATAGATCTGAACTTCCACCGGGGAACTATGAGTCTCAATCTTGTTTACTTCTAGAAGACGTCGCAAATAAAATTACTCTCACATGCAAAAAAATATCATTGTCAATCTTGGTGGGCTGTATTCTACGTTCATGCTTCACTAAGCCCGTATGTATGTAAATGTGCTTGGAGTTGCTACAGTGCACAGGCATGTGAATCAAAATTTACTCTTCCATTTCATCGTAATTGTATTTAATTTAGTTTTGATGCATTGTTCATAATTATTTTTATCGATGGCTTTCCATTCGTCCTATTTTTGGTTGTCTATGATTTTCCAGGTGGAAGAAGTTCATGTCTTTTTTCTTCATTTTGGTTTACTCTGAAGAGTAATGCATTTCATTGTGGCAAATGATCCGTCATTTTAGCACGATGCTCAGGTTTTCACGATGTCTTGCAATAGATACAAAAACTTAACTTTCTCTTCACCTTTGGACAAATACCATAAAATTCTTCGTCACTTTTTCTCTTTTCATTTAAAATCAAATTTTCCAGAGAATTTTATATTATAATGGCATTAGTTTTGAATCAAATTTGAATATTTTTCATTCACTCACATGTAGACGCGCAAACAAAAGTCAGGGCTTTACGCTGTAAAATTCACTCGAAATAGAAGCTATAGATTCCAGTTTTTGACAATATTTTTGTGTCACTTGTGACAGTTAAAGAATCCCACTCATGTTTATGCAACTACAGATGTGCCGAGGAAAAATACTTGTGCGTATTTTAAAACCCTGAAATATTAAATGATTAATTTCATTAACACAGTTCGTGCTACTGCAAGACAAACAAATGAGCGAGCAGCCAACAAACTGCACGTTTTTACAGATGAGGAAGTGCGACTACAATTTGCGGTCATTCTCAGCGGTATTTCGAATTCAAAAGCAACGCACTTCTCACAGGGAATTGGACAGATCTTCCACTTATTTTCTCTTCAGCTGTGATACTGATCACTGGCTACAAAATCACTCCAAATCTCATGCATTACACTATGAGAATGATCTAGTAAGAAAAGATTGATGAACGAGGAAAGGTTTAAAAGTTGAGAGAATTTCTCAAGACCAAGTAGAAGCACAAACGTACGAGTCTCTGAGCTCTTCACAAGCCAGAAATGAACATGTAAAATTCCAGGTCAAAATGAGATATTCTCAGCTATAAAACGAAACAGAAAAGGAAGCCTACTCTAGAAAGGAAGTTTACACAAGAAGAGAAAAGGAAGTTTACACTTTACAGAGTCGTACAAAAATGTGCTGTAGGAAAAATAGACAGGGCCCTCGGTCAATGGAACGCACGTAGCGAAACACGAGGAAAGAAATGAAATAACTTGTGCGAAATGAAACTCTTTAGGAGCCTGATGAAAGTGGAACCATGAAGGCGGTTGGAAAGGATCAATCTCCAAATTTAATTATCCAAACTTGCGGGTCAAGTACTTTGCTACTGAGACAGCAGCCCAAAAATTATGAATTTAAAAAAATTTAATATTTAGTCGTGTGTAAAAAAAAAATCAGAAACAATGTAAGACAAATTTTGTTAATTAGATTAGATTGCACAACACGGCAAAGCTTTAAAATGAAGGTTATAGCGTAGGCAATAGATCTAAAATACATCTCTATTAAAATTAGAACGTTTCGATCATCTAGATCATCATCAGCTAAAGTCAGTAAAACGTGGTATAGGGAACAGTGAAAATTCACTGTTCCCTTACTGAATTTTCACTGAATTTTCACTGTTCCCTATACCACGTTTTACTGACTTTAGCTGATGATGATCTAGATGATCGAAACGTTCTAATTTTAATAGAGATGTATTTTAAATCTATTGTCTTCGCTATAACCTTCATTTTTCATGTAAGACAGTAATAACCAGCGATGAGAGCCTCCGAAGAAGACTTGAAGTATAAAAGTAGCCTCAATTTTATGTTTTAGTTTACTTCTATATGCAGGGCTCATCTATTTAGAGCACATTTTTTTTCAAATATGCGAGCGGGTTTAGAATTTCTTACCTCAGCGTAGTCTCTAATGATTTTTTCTTCACGAAAACATAATCAGTCGTGAAAAGTTGAATATATCATTCAGGCTTCGAAATCGTAAAGCCTTTTCATGGTGAAAACATGATAAACACGATCTTCTCATGCAATTGTGCACTGTATCTTATTTAGGCTCATGAAAAGCCAAGTTCATTTTTGTGGTGCAATATGTTTTTGCCATTTTCATGCATCTTATTTCATAGAGACACGTTGCGTTTGAATGAACTGGGAAAACACGAAGCAGACTGCAAAATTTAAATCAACAGGCTTGAATAAACTTATCACGACTACGCAGGAATTCATTTGAAGAGGAACAAATGATTTTTCTCTTCAATTCTAGCTGAATACTGACCAACCATCGTTGGTTTTGAGTATTCTGTTTTCTCTTTGCTGGTTTGAACTGGTCACAAATGCATTCATGTTTGTGATTGAATTCGAAAAAATAAATTATATTATTCGTAATCGAAATCACATTATTTCAGAGACGGGAAATCGGAATGAATGGAGATATATTAGAAACGCGTGTTTTTTAAAATTGACTAAGTTTGACACTTTGACCACAAAGTGCGTCACTGGTGACCACGGAGGGGATTTTCCTAATGCTGCTGGCCGACCATTAGTCACACACTCAATTTTTATAAATAAATAATTAAAGCTAAATGAAGGTGTGATCCATGTTAATGTTTGCTATTTTCAAAATTCACGATTACCATTGACTTAACATTTGAGTTGCATTTTGAGCTTCAGGTAAAAAATTACGGTCGAAGTGTTATATGCACAGATACTGTAAATCCTGCCAGCATTTAACCGTGTTTGGCATCAGCCAATCCGTACATCACTATCATTACAGCGTCAAATTACTTTTGCCTACAGATTTTTTTTGAAAATTACAAAAACGTTTTTCTTGAAATCAAAATAAAAAGAGTACATTTCAGTCATAAAATCTGATGTCCTCAACCAATACCGGTTCAAGGCAGCAATGCATGCAGACGAGGCCATGTATCCCAATCCCACGCCGCGCTCCTGCCAGGGTTGTCTGTCTTTCGATGCAATATCAGGCTTATGTTGAGAGCGAGCGTTAATATTATGCAAATTTCTGCCTGCTCTAACGAAACATGATGGCTTCAATCAGGCGCGATGCGATACAGCTAACTTTTACGCTGATGTGACCGAATTATTAACTCTAAATCACTCGTTAATATAAGGTCACACATAAACAATTAATGGAAAATCAAGTTCCTTCCACAAAAAAAAGAAAACACTGTTCTTTACTACATATTTCAGTCGTATTCCCCAAAAAATGCTCATTAAAGTGCATATGTAATTTCTTGCACAGTTTTCGTAAGAACTTATTCCTTGTGTTAAAAAAACATTTTGAATCACATGCGTCCTGAATATTACGAAATTGTCCAAAATGGTTTTACATTTTTACAGAAATAGTTCGTCATGGAAATTTTCGATATTGGAAATTAATCTGTATGTGTTAACTTCCTCATTCATCAATTTAAAAAGCTTCCCTGAACATGTTTTTACAAACTACGTAGTTTTGCATACCCACCCAACCCAATTCAAATAAACGCACACGAACTTTTCCCATCACATTTCAAAATTAATAGGATATTGGAAAGGCAAATGTAACGACCACAACGAGCTTTGGTTGGCATGTTGAGTTATATTTTGAGTTACAAATTTTGGCTGCAGTATTTGCAACTGCTCGTAGCTTCTGTCACTGCTTACCCCGTAACCTAACATTGACCTTTCATCTCATAATTAATTAGCTCCAACATGCGTACTTTTTTGACAATAATGAGTGGGGTTGTCTTTTGATAAAAGCTGATGGCATCCCAGTCTAACTTTTTCGCCGCCTGCAGGCATGTTCATAGCAGCCCAAGTAATTAAATTGCTTGGGCGGCGAAAAATATGCATGCTCAGGCAAAAAAGTTAGACTAGGATTTTTTGTAGACCACTAACTGTGAATTTCTTCGCAAATTTCGTTCTATATTCGGGATGCAAAAATAAATTTGAAGCTACCTTGTGAACTTTACCTCGTACAAAAATAATGAAGTTATCTTAAAAGGGCTCATGTTTGTATTATGTTCCTGACGTAAAAGTCATTATAAAAATCGTTTGAACTTATCCATGTCAGAGACAGAGTTTAACATTTCGAAGAATGTGCTGAAGGATACCATATAAAATATTCATGAATTGTTCGTAAGCATTGCTCTCAGCAGGGCAATTGCATTACCTGTGTCAAAGCTGCCAGTTTGATGTTCAGCGCCTTGATAAAATCTCATCAGGAAAGATTTTAGCAACATCACGTGCCCAGGAAAAAACTTTAGGAAGTTTTCTGCATTTTGTTGACAATTAGTTAACTTGTCTCAAGCTCTTTGAGAATATTCATGCTTGAACTTGAATCTCTCCTTTGATGAAGTCGTAAAATAAAAAGCAAGTCTTTCTCTTACACTTCACACCTTTTATGAAGCAGGCATTGATGCATGATGTTTCCTTTCAAGAAAGAGACATTATAGCTCGCGTTTAACGTTTACTCATAAGTTGGGTATAATTCATATGAGGCGTGGTATAAGTGATGAATAAATTTGTTATCATTTGTATCATTAGTTATCATGTTCGTCACCGAATAATAATTGTACACAAGACATTTCTAATCTTCTAACTGCTGCAAAGTTTTTATACACATAAGGCCGCGGCCAGACGAACAGCAGTGAAGCAGGGCTGAGCAGAGCAGTTTCGACCCTCTGGTAACTGCTAGCTTATGCTATTAAGTTAGGCGGCCAAACAAACAGCAGTGGCAGTCCTGAGTCCGCAGCAGTTGCAATTTTGGCACCACGAGAGCGCTACTTTGCGACTGTATTTAACTCAAATTTTGCTTTTTAAATAACTACAAAACTTGCAAAATTTCATCCAACAATTTTTTTATTTATATTACAATACTATGCATTATCTTGTTAGCATTACAAGTACATCCGTACACTGTCGTATAGTACTTTTGATTTCTCTGTAATATTTCAACCCACAATGGTTGAATTGGCTTTGATTCTGTTTATAACTGCTCCCGGAAATTCCACAAAAAATCAATTGCATGACATGCAAGTTATGATTGCTTATAGAATAATCATGCAAATAATTCACTGACGAATGACTTGAAACTCTATAAATACTTGAATCTGAGTTATTTTGCAGTGCTTTACGTGTAGATACATTACAGAACAAGGAACTCATTCGTTCAAGCGTGTTAAGATTTTATATTTTTGAATATAACAACCCGAATTTCGAACCGTTAAATTATTTAACAATTTCAAAGTGTAAAAGGATCTTTTGTATTTGGCTTGCGACTCTAAGTTTCAATTCAATTGCTATTTTCCCATAGAACTCGAACATCACAACCGTTTTTTGGAGAAACTGATAGTTTTTTATTTTCATGCTTTCAAAGTCATTTTTTGGAATGTAATACTGATAAAACGCAAACTTAAATATTTCTGTATTGGCCTTGCCCAGCCCTTTGCGCTGGTCCAGAAAAAATAAAAGATCCTTCCTCTCCACATTTGACTCCCACAGATGACCTAACCTGTGTTTCCTCTGTATAACTTAGGAGAAAAATGATTAATGTTTATAGCTAAAAAATTATTAATTTATACATAAAAAATGTACGTTAGAAGTTAAGTTTAGTGCCATGCGTCAAAAAACCCTGATTTGAAATATTCGGCATTGGTACGCTCAAAGCGTACAAAGCGTATTGACAAAGAAAATGCTTGATATAGTATAGTTTTTCGATTTATGAGGTGAAAAACACCTATAAATAACTAAACAAGTCCACCTACCACTAACTTCCACAGCGTCTGCTATAAATGACCATTGTTCATTAACATAGTTATGATCGAAATATGAGATGCACTCTCGATCGCAGGAATAGCTTGCATCGAGGAGATCAGAATTTTGACACTCTTCCCGTACGAGCTCTGGCGTGCAACTGGCCGCAGCCCGCTAGCTCCCGAGCGGTGTTTTATCATACAAGATAAAACGCCGCTGGCGCTTGAGCTGGACAGCACTACCCTGCCCTGATCTGCGCTACTTGTCTGGCCACCGTAATAGGAATACCACTAACGTAAAACACCGCGCTGGGTCTACTCTGCTCTGCCCTGCTCCACTGCTGTTTGTCTGGCCGCGGCCTAACACTTGTGATGGTTCTTTTTAAATCCATTGAAGCTGCTTAACAATCAAATTTTGGCCACACGACAATACTTAGTCTTTACAGTCATCGCTTCAAATTTATACCTGAGGGCCTTTAAATTTCTCATTGATAGACCTTCAGTACTATGCAGTGTTCACGACCCATCAAAATGACGTGATTCAGTATTTTCCTTAAATATCTCCTCCAGGTGTGGATGACAAACAAATATATCCTTCCTAATAGTACCCGCGATTAAAATATTCTTCGTATCACTGATACGGTCATTAAGCTTCCTGTAACACTTTGACCGCAATTTTTAAATCTATGTTCAACATTTAACTCAAATTTAAGGCAATTGTAATAGGCAATTTTGAAAATAGCGAACATTAAGTGAATCATCCCCTCATTTAGCTTTAATTATCACTATTATAAAAGTCGCCTCGTTCGTCCGTCCGTCCGTGTGACCCCCTCTTAATTAAGGTATCCACAATACGCAATCGGCTTATTTTTAGAATAGGAATTTTCTATGGAGCTTTCTCTGTTTAAATTCGTCATGCCGCTTTGATATTTTTAGTTGATAAAGCAACAAGAAACATTGTAAATTCGTTCGACCAGTAACCTGGCTACCACTGGGTATAAGGCCCAAGATTTTGGAACTTGAGTTATTGTTTTCGAAATTGTGATTTTCTTGAAAAGCTTTGAAGAGATAATAGACGACATTTCAGAATAAAATTCCGGCAGAAGAGGCCACCGAAGATTGAAATGTGTCCAACCGCAAGAGAGAAGCAGCAAGACTCCGACAGCAAGAAAAACATCGAAGACGATCGGATGAACGACGCGAAATGGCAAGACGAAGCAATGTTGCTCGCCAACGAAAAGCTAGAGCTAAATTGAACCTTAACCGGCGTTTGTAAATTCTACGGAATAAAGCAGAGCAACACCGAGTAGCTAAAGAGAGCTGAACACATGAAAGAGCGAGGAAATTCTTCGTCATTGCGCTGGACAACATTGAGTGGCACGAGCGAATTCAACTCAAGAAAGAAGGGGTGAAATTCTTCAGACTAATGCCGAACAGCATCGACTTGCACAAGCGAATTTAACTCAAGAAAGAAGGAATGAAATTCTTCAGATTAATGCCAACCAGCACGTGTGCACTAGTTATCTATAAAAAATCGTGACTACTGGTCGGTCAGCAGCATTGTGAAATCTCCTCCGTGGCCACCAGTGGCGCACGTTGCGGTAAGAGTGTTAAGAGCGTGATGAAGAGGCGGACCAAACAACCAAGCAACAATTGTGTTTAAGTGTAAACTCCTGGCCCTGCGTAATAACATAGAAGAAACTAGGTAAAAAAGTATAGAATTTATCTATTCATTTATTTAAGGATACATCTGGAGTTTTGTTATACACGGATATATTTTCAATCATAACTTTACGGCAAGCATCATAAAGCATCATCATCAATAAAGAACATATGCAAAAACAATCATTACGTTCACAAAAGTGATATGAACTCATTGAGGAAATCAGTTTCGTGCTTGTTACATGTAACTGCGCTGTAGCAGTTTATAATTAAAAAAACTATTAAAAAAAATGTTTAAACTTATTCCTCACCAAAACGATTTACTAGTGTACAATATTTTCTGCTTGTCTAAACACCCTGGGTTCGGTTTTATAGGTTTCACTGAATTACAAAATTACTTTTTTTATGCACTCGAAATACGCAGGCTAATCGAGTTTAACATCGATCACATTTTGCCATTTAAGCAGAGTTTTCAAGGGACTGCTTCAGTAGTCGAGTACTTTATATCAATACGCACACGCATAAAATTACTTACATTTTAGGCATTGTTGAAATCTTGTTCTCCTTGCAATCCATTCAGAATAAAAACTAAATTAGATCCGCCATCAAAAGGTTAAATGAAAATTCATGTAGTATCAAAACGTTAGACTCATAGAAAATAGAAGAGCCTTTCGAGAGTACTTTAATCTGCCCTCTCTGGCTCAAACGAAAACCTGCTGAGTCAGCTCTATCGAGAGTCGTTGCTTTTTGTCGCTTGTTATTCTAGATTGAGCTGAGAAGCCAGTTTCTTACCCTGTTTGGCAGGTAATTTCCACGCAAAGAGTGCCTTCTGACCCTATTTGCTGAGTGAGTTTTTCTCTGAAGAAATAAGAGTATTTCCCTTTTTGTTTCTACAGACATCTACGCATTAAATTTCGGAGCTTTTTTGAATACACATTGCAGGAGAAGAAAATGAAATATTTGACACCGCTCAATAATATCACGTATAGTGCTGGATGTAAATAACCTAGCGAAAGAACAAGCTCACAGTATTTGCTACAAAGCCCCACATGTTTGCGACCCCAATACGCAGGCGATGTGAGAGTGAGCTCTGTTCCGTAATCAGGAAGCCGATCCTGTTTGTCCCAGTCTCTTGCATAGCTTACCAGTGCCAGTCAGAACGAGGAGGCCAAGCGTAGAGGTCTATCCTCTTGTTATACATACATCATCTGAAAGGAATCTTAACTCGTACAATAAAGATAAGTCATCCCCTCCTATTTTAAAATGGAAACTCTATCCTCTTGTCACAGATACATCATCTAAGACGAAACTTAAAATGTGTGATGAAAAAAGTTATTTCCAGTTATTTAACAAGTGGATGTGTCTAAAATTTTGGTAGTTGTAGACGTGAAAATGCAGTGAATAATATTCGCTACTTCCATATAATTATTTCTAAAATTATTTCTCGTTTATATAATTATAAACGAGTTTTCACTCGATCACTTTGAGCATGCGTGATAGTTATAAGGTACTCATTTTTAGCGGCAAATCGACAATGATTCAACATAAGTGATTTTCAACGCATATTTTTTAAACGAAATTGTTTGAAAACATTTCAATGTTAAAGGTATCCCAAACAATGGCTAACTTACTCTTCTCAAGAGGCTCCAAAGTCCACATACTAAGCACGAGTTCTTCACAAATGGTTCAGCATCGCACTTCGCATGCTCGTTTCACGTAATTTTCAATCATCCATTCATCCTAGACATAATTTGAGAGGTCACAACTTGATCCCAGATTTGTGCACAAACTAAAATCTGGATGCGTGGATTTAATGCCTGGATTTTTTAGCCCAATGCTCCCCAACACTCAGACAGATAGTTAAAATACAAGCTTGCTCATATGGAGCACAGCTTGTTTAGCCTGTAATAGCGCCACCTAGCGACCCATTCATGTACTCCATAATTCTATAATACACAAAATCAGAGCATATTATTCCCAACGAAAAAAGTGTGAGCAATACGCCAACAGAAAATTACAGCCACTCCGGAGCACATCATATATGAAGGTCGCTAGAGAATCGTGCATGTTAATTAAAGCTCCGGTGCTTCAAAACCGCAGAATTACATCTGACGATAAAACTATGTTTGTGATATTTCAATGCTATTGGACATATACAACCCTAAAGTATTTCATGCCACTCTAGATTCATGCTTTGTAGAAATCAATACATAAATAGAAATTAAAAATGTAATGAATATTAACATTGTTCATGAATCAGTGCACCTTATCCTGTACCATTCAAGTTAGTAGACTTACTTACTCGTACGTTACACGCACCTTCAGTTGTTGTCTGTTCCCCTGTAAGAAGTCTGAGCTACTCAGTCAGTCTGATTGCTTAGCGTCTTCGAGCATGATTGGTCCATTAATCTTATAGCCTCAAAGCAAAAAGATTGCTACCGACTCCACGTTTCCAATCAACAGTGTATGAAAAAATGCCATTGATTTTCACTAAACTTTGCCGACTCAAGCCCGTAGTGCACGGCGATATTGATTAGGAAGCACGAAAAAGTAAGACGGTGGGTTAATGTTGATGTTGACGACATTCAAAAGCGGTGGCAATGGTTGATCCAAGAGCACAACAGTTTAAACCCTCGGTTCAGCTTCAACAGAAAGTGGCGTATGGAGCTGTGATTTGCGTTTCACCACCTCAAAAATTTAAACACGCCCTACGCTATTGGAAAAAAGAATTACTCGCTGAATACAAATAAATTACAATGAAGCAGAAGCTCGTTTATTCTTTTGTGTTTACTAAACTTTAAGTTCATAAATAATTCGCCATGCAACAGAGGTCTGAGGTGAGGGCAAGAACTCGGTTGTCAATCTCAGGTCTGCACCATCACGTAGCTGTTATTCGGGCCTCCGTTCCATGCAATTATAGAGCGCAATTGGGTCCGACGTGCAGCACAAAAATTTCGGCCTTTACGGCTGAATTGAAATGCGGAAGTTCAGCGGTGTCAGGAAATGAAGAACAGCTGTTGATAATTTTAGGTAATGCCATCAGACAATGACTAAAAATATTGCGTTGAATAGCTCGTTGTTTATTTGTGTGAACATCGCAATCCCTAGTACTCACTTTGCTCGAATTATGTTCCATTGCTAAGAAGAAAGAAAAACAATCGGTTATTAAACAACAATTTCACAATTAAGGAGGATTGTATTCTGGAATAACATGTGGGCATTGTAAAAATTAATTCTCTGCGGTGTCTTGTTTACTTTTATTAAAAACATAGGTTTCAACTCAATCAGTCATTTTACATAACTTTCATATTCCCAGCTCTACAAAATTTATAAGGAATTTTCAAAAGTATTGTACAATATGTGTATGATGTTTGCAATACTGAAATAAGTGTAGCATCGTTCAAATTGCTAAACGTAACATCATTTTCCATACTCTATAATTTGGTGCCAGAATAAACACCTACAACTATACTTAGAAAATTCCAATTTATCGAGGTGTTGTTTTCTCAACGGTTTCAATTGCATTAGTTATTGGTTGGTTCTAAGCGGGCAATTTACTTGACATCATGCACTTAGTGTAATAAAAAGGTATAAAAAATGTGTTCTCTTGTCAACCTTTCTGAATGTGTTCTCATATTTTATTCCATCTTCGGTGTTGTATAAAAACGCAAAAAAGCGAACTGAAACCTCGATGAAAAAAGTGCAAATCCAAATGCCATAAATACCTAACACCTCGCACAGGGTAAGTTCTCATTCAATATCCATTCATTCAAATGCCCGCTAAATGACTCATTCACACGATTATTGTGTTTGAACGAAAACGTGAATGTTTAGTCTTCTTTCAGTGCACTTTTATCAAGATGCAAATGTGGCGTGTGAGTAATGTATAAATTTTTTTTATGGTTTTCCCACCGTCTCTGAGAATAATGCATACAGTAATGTACAAAGGTTCTGAAATGGGGTGATAAAAATCATCATTCTTATTGCAAAATGATGAAAAATTGGAAACTTTAAAACCCATGGTCTGAACTACAAAAAAAAAAAAAAAGTGCAAATAGACTTGGATAGGAAATTGAGTTGAAGGTTTGATACGAACGACAAGTTTTGTGGGGGATGAATAATAATAATCATAAAAATATTAGTCAGAAAATTAATTCAGTGAGAGAAGCCTGAGAGTTGGCTTGGGCGGGTAAAATGTTGGGTATTCATACTCCTGACTTACGATTACAGGCAACAACCGCACTTGTACAGATACACTCAACCTCTACAAACTTCTTACGATAAATAAAGGTAATCATGATATTTCTCTACACAGCTCGTGCACGTCAAATTAGTGAAATGAGTGTGGATCAGGAGGGGACACATCGTTCTTTGTTTCTATAATTGGATAGATTTGATTAAATCAACACACCAACGTTTTCAGCCCCGTTACAGTGTAACACCGGCAGAAAGTGCTGCAAGTAAACCATAAGTCAAAGTTATGCTTCATGTTTACCCTTGTACCCCAGCAACAAATTCTCAATTCCTCAAAGGTGCTCGATGATTTCAATGGAAAACACTTCACTATGAGACAAGATGAAATCTTTTTTTCTCACGTCGAGGCCTTTAATTCATCATGTTTGTTTTCATTGGTGAAAATTTTCTTTTCTCTTACCTTAGTAAGAAGCTAATGTGCTTCTGAGCTGTATCCTGTATACACTTGTAAGAGGTAAAATCTGATGTAATTATTTCAGTTAACAGAAATAACAGAAATAACAGTAGGTATACTGGAATAAATTGTCGCGCGATCTTGGTTCTATTTTTGTTGGCCGGCGTTCACTATGTAGTCCTAGATGAATCGAATGATTGCAAACCTTCCAGAGAATTAAGGGGCGCTTCTAATCGAAACATTGACAAGAAACACGTAGAATGGCTTTGGAATCACGTTAGCTAGGGCAAAGGAAGTCCCAACGGTGTCGGCGCAGAATTTATGCGGCAGAAATCAATTTACTGAGTCGTGAAGCCACTCAATGATTATATTCATCTGAGAGCTCACTGAGAGCTAACAAGTAGGCGAAAGAATTCGATGGTCAAAACAAGAAAAAAATTTCAACAGACGGTCGCGGAGCAATCCTTGGTGAACAAGATGGCTTCAATAAATTTGAGCGACTCACAAACCAGAAACTTAAATCGTAGGTTAATTAAATTTCGTGTTGACGAAAGAAGTGCTGGTACTGAAATGGTTTGATTGTTCGGAATTAAAAGTTAGTGAAGTTAATACGATGAATAATTTTCATAACAATTCTTTCTATCCGATTTTGAATGTAAACTTGAATCTTCATTTTCATTCATCAAAACACCCCAAGTGGGACTAGGAGTTGAAAATAGGATAAAAATGGCGAGCAGAGATGCTTCTTCTCCAGATAAAACCACCGTTAGAATACGAACGATTACTACTGTATTAAAGAAAGTTTGATTTAAACGGTTAGTTACTGCAACAGATTCACTTAGACACACCTTTGGCTCCTATGAACTTTGCAACTACACAAATGTAACAAAATTGTAGACATTAGATTGTTTAGCTATCACTTCATGCCTCTGCAAAATAGCATAATTTCTCAACAGTTCTTCTTTCCTGAGCTTCAATATTTGCTATTAACAAACTCAGAAAGCCTATGAGTCGATCCGTTTTTTTTCAGAACGTCAAGAAGACTATGAAAATAAGAAACTTCACTGCCTCATAATTTCCTTTGACTTAAACGTTGCCCATGGACGAAAGTTTATGCCAGCACATGTACATATTGCCGTATGAGAAAAAACTTGTTCTATTTATTCGTTTATAGCCTTTGAGATTAATGATGTGATGGTATGTGCTTCGTAGGAATGTTTTGGTTTGCTTAGGGGGCAAGTGAGTACCGTTCTATTCTACCACCAAACCATAATTATCCAGGCTTGCGGGAAATGCAGCAAAAATACACCAGTATGATTTGTATAAGAAAGTTTGCTGATTGATCTTGTTCCGTGCAAAAAATCACTTTGTATTCTGGTTCCTTTTGGTGGTTCATTTTTACTTTTTAACAGTACTCAGTGAGTGCATATGATTATATCAAGAGAAATTTTGCATGATCATCATTTCGCCAACGGTCGTTGAGGAGTACTTCGTAAATGAATACTTCTGAGCAAATACAAGGAGATCCAAAGAGTAAAAAATTTTCTTGTTTTTCCAGAGTGTCTTATCTACTTCCAGCTGAGTATTGAAGGAAAGATTGTAGATTTATTCATTCTGAGATGACATTGCAGCGAAGAAAAGTCAACAAATCACAAGCAGGAGACTAGATTTTTTACGTTTTAACACTTTTATTTGGGCTTAAGTCAAGTTGTGACTGAGTATGATACTTCTGTGTGTATAACAATGGGCCCCAAATGTTCAAATAACTAGTTAATTTGATCCCTTAGCTCCATACATTCCCGAATCATGCACATTACGAGTCTGAAATAACTTTGCCTGTTTTTTTTAAATTGGTGGGAAAAAATTATCTCTTCATGCTGAAAAAGTTGATCGACGTCAGAAACATTTCAATTCACACAAGCTCATTTTCTTTCGATTCATCTCATTAAAATAGCTTCAGGAAAATCATACGAGTGACAAGATTGAAAAAATCATTTCTTCCGAGAAACAGTCCATAACACCCTCGTCATTAAAATAGCAGAGGAATATGTAATTCTTTCTAAGTTACTGAGGATGTAAAATAATATCAAACTATACAAAATTTTGGCACTTTTTATGTCAGTAGCTGGAGGTTCTTTGCAATCTTTTCTTCAAATCTGACGTCATTTTTTAGTGGACAAACCTCGGCCCTATGGCAGAATTTTGCTGACTTCGTACATTCTTAGATCGTTGCTTTGGGTCGAAATGTTACATAAAAGTAAACGAGCTGGGATCGTAAAGAGACTCATGTATAAAGTATGGGACACTCGATCAGTTTCCCAAAAAGAAGGGGGAAGTAGCTGGTCTACTGAAGACGGCGACAGGGCGTCTGATTGGACACGTCAACGCACAATTTTCTGCACAGATTCTTCGAGGGGAAGTTAGCTTTAGATCATGTCGACGCATAAGACCATCATACATTTATTCACGTTTTTCGATATATTTTTATACATGTACATGCTTCTCCCAAACCTGACATGTGTGCATATGACAAGACTATGCTTTTCCGTGAGGTTTTACTGCGAGTATGAAAGACTTTTGCGAATTGTTCAGTTTTCCTAATTAAAAAAATTTATGATGAGTTATTTTAAGCTTTTTTGTGTGATGTTTCAGGTTTCTATGTTTAGAACTTCAAAATGCGGAAGATTCCAAGCCTGAATTCTTAGAGCATATAGGAGATATAACACAGTTGGTTCAAAGAGAGCGTGTTAGAAGATGTGATTTCGATCACTGCTTCGGCATGAACACACATGTACGAGCGATGGTTGTCATCATCAATTGCGAGTTTGAATACAATTATATTTACACGTCTTCCTTCAATGATATATTCCAAAAGCAATAATTATTGACCATTGCAAAATGATTAGGGCCACTTTTCTTTAGCGAGAAAGCACGAATTTATGAATTCCGCGTAGAAAACGCGCTTCTGCAGCTGAGTCAGAACAGCTTGTGGTGAAGGTGATAAGTTACAAAAGAATCATTCGATGACGTAGTAAGATTTATATTCCTCACGTATCAAATGATACCTCGATACGCACAAATTTTTGTTGACACATAAAACAAGTGATTATCTTTTCAGAAGTAATTATTTAAATGCCTTCATATGTCAAGTGGAACCCAGCTACGCACATGTTTTTTGTGTGCGCGTAAAAAGCTATAATTTTTCGTGGAAATTTTTTAATGTTCGTGTTTGCATTTGGAAATGCGATAACTTTACAAACTTTAGAGCCTCGTTATTGAGCAAACTCCTTTGTCGTGACTATACGAGCGGCTGCTGCAGAGCTTCATGAGGAGCTACCGAAGTTATTCACATTTTATGGCCCTATAAAAACTTGTGCACTCACTTATTTGAATGCGAAAGATTTTGGCATCATGACCCTTTTTTTAGTTCGTGATTCAGTCAAATGAAATTTCATTTTTTTTATTGCGAAGTAATGCAATGATGTTTTTCTGAAATTTAAATTAATTTTCACTCAATTTTATTATGAACCAAGAATGTTTAAAAGGTAAATTTACAAAACACACCAATGCTATGAGATATGATTTTTGAGATTTGAATTTAGATTTTTTTTAATCCCCGAAATTAACAGTCTAATTACTGAACAATAACATCACTAACAGTAGGAGGAGAAATACACACTTAACCATTGCTTTATTTCGCGGAAAATCATACCAGCCAATAACTCTTTATTGTGGAGTATTTCCGTCCACACAATCTAGCCAAGATGAAATAAAAGCAAGAACAAGGAAAATCAATTTATTTAGAACTCCCGCACCTTTCAAAGCTGAGGAGAACAACGTTAAAATAAACTAACAGCCTGCTCGTCTCAAGAGACAGGCAACCAAGCAAACATTAAAAACTATTAGGAAGCAAGGTTCTTCCCATAGTAAGGAATTTCATTTATTAA
>JACJUY010000917.1:166886-178680 GCA_014220935.1 Platorchestia sp. MABIK
GATTCCCACTCAATGCCAGATATATTTTGCCACTATTATACAGTGCTCTTTCCATTTAATTATTTTAAAGCAATAATTTGTCAGAAATCGTTTTATTTCAATGGCATTCAATGCCATGGGAGCGATTCAGATGGCATGAGGGCATAAAATATCTTTTTAAATTATAACTGTGCGATTTGCAGCTTGTAATGCACTAGAAATGTCCGCATTTTTATCTCACTGACATTTCACCTAAAAAACGGAATGAAACGCAAAATAACCAGAAACGTTCACATTTTCACATCACTGACGTTTTACCAAAAATGAAAATGGTACGTGAAATAATTTCAGCAATGTGAATATTGCCACAGCACCCGATTCCCACGGGAACCGTTACCGGCAGAAAAGAAGTGAGTCGAATTCCAGTCACACATGCATCCTTGTCGAGTTAAATCCCAGCGGAAATTGCCGTAGCGTCACCGCTAGAAACTTGCCTTAGGCTTCGTTGAGAACGTTATGGTTGCAACAAAACTCTCGTTGGTCTCTGTCACTCAACAGGTCCTGGAACGAAGAAAGAAGCAATCTTAACTTCCGCGGAATACAAATGGCCATGAATATGTGATGAAGGATCAGACTTGGATGGCCTCAACTAGACCAACAGAAAAAGAGATAGCAACAGAAAAAGAGATCGCATAAGAAAACTTGCTGTGGGCATTCAAGATCAGTTGCAAATGATGAGAGGCCTACTGCTTCAAATTACTTTTTTCTACGCAAACTTCAATTCCGAGGCAACGCTGGCTAACAGTAGCGAATGAAACATTTATGTTTCCAGCTTCAATTCCAATACGCCTAAGGTTTAAGAATGACTTTTTTCAAGTGAAATTCATGCCGAGACAAAAAATTAGACGCAAGGATGAGCTCCGTTTTATGAGTCGTTACGTTACAATTCATTTGCAAAGCCTATAAAAATTATTTTGACAGATATTTCGAGTTGAAAATGGGGATTCTTTCCTCAAATTTTCCCCATTCCAATTTAGGGATTTTTTCCTCAAATTTTCCAGATTCCAATACGGGATTTTTTCTTTGGATTTTTCAGATTCTAATTTAGAGATTTTTTCCAAAGATTTTCGAGTTCTCAATTAGGGATTATTTCCTCAGATTTTCCAGATTCCATTTTAGGAATTCTCTCATCAGATTTATAAAATTGCAATTTTGGGATTCTTTTCTTAGGTTCCACCCGATTATCAACTTCGAGTAAATTTTATCAGCATGATCAATAGGGAGACACCAAAATTCCGGATTTTATGATCTCTCCTGCGTTACCTCATTAATATTTAAACAATTTTAAATATAAATGAGGTAACGTAGGAGAGATCATAAAATATGAAAACAATATAGAGACGTGTGGTATAAATTGGCATGAACTCATCCCACACCGTGTTGTTCCTGCACTATCATCCTTAGGAAACTATCCAGTTGAAAATACTGCATTCAATTTAAAAGCAGGGAAACCAGTAGGTTAGTAATTCAGATTGATATCTACACCTGGTTATCACATTTATTATCGTTCTTTATGTATCCAAGCAAGTAAACGGTAAATGTAAAATAAATGTAAAATGTAAACGGTAAATGTAAAATGTAAAATGGTAATTTTAGTCGTTATCAAAACTCGGAAACTCTAGTCACAATTACCTCGAAATTAAAGTGGGTTCATCATTAGGTTAATATTTGATTTAACACAATCTTGATTTTAATGATAAACTTTAGAGAGAACAAAACATAATTTAAAACGCATCTTCATTTAATTTTAATCAAGCACATGTCATTGCTCAGTTTTATTACACTACACTTTCACAGTGAATAAAATTTCAGGTCAGATAATCGACAGAAATACTTCTAATATCTGAATTTCCGAAGAATATACTTCGGAAAATATTTTGTTAGTGTTTTCAGAAGTGGATAATATGAGATTGATGGAAATACGGCATTACCCGTAAATAACCAACTAATAAGGAGCATTTGTTTCAAGCGTTAATACGTTTTTCAATAATGTCTATGAAATTAATATTTAAAACATTCAAGAAACAAAGAATTCAAATAAACTTAGCATTCAAGAATCTTTGGCGGTGCATTATTGATGTTCCACGATCAATTCCCCCAGCCCAATCCGATGATCGGCTTTGAGTGTTGAAATCTTCTGATTTTCTAGTCATCATCGACTCGATAGGCTCGTGACTTCTGTTCATGGTAGGGACACATTACGCTCTTTAAGGAGAAAAGTTCATAATTTATGGGTCGGTCTGCTATAAGTCACGGAGAAAAGGCGTTTGCAGCGACCGATCATCGATCCACAACGAACACATCTTGAAGCTACGCTTCCTGTACCTTGCTGTACTCTGTATACTTCATTATAGGTCAACATTGCGCACATATAACAGCGGGAATAGGGCACAAAATTGAATATACAATCGAAAAAGACTTCGAAGCAACAACGTAGTCAATGCCTCGGAATCCGTGTTCAAAATGTTCATGTCAAGCGATATTTCCTGTAACAAATTCAGATAAGCGCGACAGACGCAAGATTTAATGGGAAAAATGAAGTTTTAAGACATGCAGAGTGTTATATAGCAATTTATATACATTTTGAAATTGAAAATTTATTCAACAGCCTATGTAATTAGCTCGAAAGATGAGTAAATTCCACGTCCAAATTGATGAATAAGTATGAACTTCAGAGCAACTGTAGATGTCAAACATAAGATTACCATTCCAGATTAGTCCCAGTTTTGAGAAATTTCTGAACGCGAGTCACAACTGATTCTCTACTTCCTGTACTTGGACGGGTTATTTGCTCACTCGACTTGACTCGCACCCTCGCCGTCACCGTCTGTATACTGCAACAACGACCTCAAACATCCAACATCACTTATTAAGCCCCGAGTCACTTAATAAGCCTGCCCGGATGAGAATCGATGCTGAGAGCAACCAACTCATGTCTTAAATTACCAGCTAACCTTTAGATCAATAAGATTGGCCGACCGGAGAGTAAGCTAATTTATTAAACTTCAACTCTAATTTTACGTAAATTCTAATCACGTGCGCAGCAGATAACATTTCCTATGACACTTCAGGGAGTGTAAATGTGTATGTGTACATTCTTTTAAACAAAGAATTCAATGATCATTCATTATTCAATTTTCATTAGCGACATGTAACAATCGTAAAGTAGCGACACGTAACATGTTACTTGTAACAAATAACGATTGAAATGTGACACAATAAATGAAATCTATTTGGACCATTGAAACGTCATTTAAAAATTAACCATTTTATGACAGTTCGAAGAATCTTTGCATTTTTTTGAGCCACCCGGTGGGCAGTGACGCATAGCACGATATTTGTAACAAAGAACACTTAAAATACGACACAATGTAGACAATCTAGTTAAAACATTGTGCCAGTGGGGCCAAATCATGAATTATTTTTACTTCTGTTATCAACGAACCTATTGACATCGTTCATTAACGTTCCGCTATCGCAGCTCGATGCTTTCCTCAGGCTTTCCAAATGGCAAGACGAGGACATCGATTTTGGCGCTGAAAATAACCGCAGCAGGTTCTCTACAACAGACATACGTGTTCCAACAATAACTCACTCACTGTCATTTTTTCTGCGTCACTTCGATATCGGATTCTTTTCTTCGCAGGTAGAGAGTCTCTTGAGTTGCTGCTGTCCGAGAAAGTGACGTCATTAGGCAGTTGTGCGATGCAAACTCGCCATTGCTTCCTGTCACTTACGGGCGACTCAATCAGCTAATCAGCGTACAACTTTGATCCATCAGGAGTCAGACGCTCATCAGATCACAGTGAGAATTTATTCACTTCGACACAAGGAAAAGCTGGAGCCCAGTCACCTCAAAAACAGGGGTACCACTTTTGATGTACTATTCGTGTTGTTTGTGACGTTTATTTTTGAACCTTTCCCACATTAGCAGCGAGGTCTCACCATTTTCATATCTTGTTTAATCTTGGTATTTCATCGTGGAAAATATTGTTGCATTGGTTAGATCAATGATTTTTCTTATAGGCTGTAAAATATTCAGATAGAATATGTTAATTAACGATTTAAATTAATATGAGTTACAGATTTGGAAAGAGGAGAAGATTAAAATGGGACATTTATCCGAATCAGGTCGATAAAGATATTCGTGTTCTCACTGAAGCAAAACCTATGAAATATTAACACATTAACAATTCAATCATTTTTTACTTAAGAGTATGCGCTCAGTATTTAATCGAAGGGATTATTTATTTATAGGTGTGCAACTGTGCATGTATCTTCAATTATGCATCAAAATACTTTTTAAAATACTTCGTTGCAAATGAGTTTCGAATGAGTTTCACATGAAGCATTTTTACAGTTTTGCCGAACGCAAGCATGCGACGGAGAATCAAGAATATGACCTGCTCAATAATGGCAATTAGCATGCTCAGGAATTCTCACCGCAAATGATCTGTTAGTTGAACTAACATTTTGTTACGCGCGGCGCTAACACTGAACTTGACTAATGGTGTAGGACAGAAAGAGGTCGATAGTGCACCTGTAAAGCAAAAGAAGAAAAACGAAAAAAGATGTGAAATGATGCCCTAAGTTAACTGAAGCAGTACTGGATAAAGTTGTAAAACTGCTTTTGGAGAAAGCAAGGGACATTTTTAAGGTTTTGTTTCTTGAGATTCTGGAGATGGGAGAATATGTCTAATGAAGATAAAGCAAAGTACTTTTAGGTTGATGCTGCTTACAATGTACTCTAAAGTAGTTGTTTTCCCAAACCCGTAAACGATTCTTCTTCATACCAAGGTGTGTGGAGTATGATGCTAAAAAAGGGAAATTCCGTGCAGAAAAATTTGATTTGTTTTTTTTTTCTATTACCACTGTGAACCTGCTAGGATACTGGGCAATCACTTAGTGCGTACCATACTTCTGCTGCTCACAACACTGGGCAGCTCGCAATGAAGCGCAGAGTACATGCCTTTTAAAAATAGGGGCCCAATCAATACTACTTTGCAATTATGTAAACTCATGCTTCCATTTTTGCTAAAGTAATTATTTATCTAGGTATCGTTTGCAAATTTGTATACACTGATAGCCCAATAAATGATATCTTCCGGTCTGATTTGAACGGATTTCTTTTCCTCTTCACATATTATTCTCAGATATCTTGTTGAAAATGCGCAAACGTTTGAATCGTTTATGTCCATGATGTTCTCCGTGGAGAACTTCACTCCTAATTTCAGTCGCAAGATGGGTGCTCTCAGTGAAAATAATGAAGAGAGCTCGTTCCAAAAAGACTTCCTATTCAGAAAGGCTTGCAGTGAACGTGATATTCGCGTCATCAAACGTTTACGTTTAGATTTACATAAATTGACCTAATGTTAGATACCTTCAATTCATGTCCTTAAAATTTCCTCGACTTTTTTGATTACCCTAACTTCTGATCTGCTAATTACACACCTTTGTTAGAGCGTGCTATTTGCGAACATCTGTAGCTCATTACTCTGCCAAAAACGTTCCTTTAAAGTGAGCAGTTGTGAGATCGAAGACAAGCTATGAAAAGAATGCTCATTGCGCTCGCTTGTATTCTGACACTTCAACTTGCATCGCAGTTACATGCTGACCATTCCGAAACCTTTCTCGAATTAGAAACGAGATCTTAGAAATTTCATAACATGTTAAACCTTGGTGCATGGTTGAGAATTGTCGTTTTCCAGGAATGTTAGCTTTTACAGTGATAAAAATATTCTAAATTCACATTAAATGGGTCACGCAAGTGCTCATGTAGGACATGAAATGCAAACAACAGGTTCTTATTAACCTCGATGGCATGCAGATCTGTATTGAGACTCATATCATTGTGCTGGCTCTCAAGCGCAGGTAATCACAAAGAGTTACTTAGGCAACAATAGCGTCGGATGCCCAAAACGTGTCTCAACGGATGCCTGAAAACTCTGCTAATTATACTGCGGATCTTAAGAATTCCACCTAAGTCTATGCAAAGCAACTCCAGCATCAGCGTAAGGGTCTGCTGTTGGGAATTTGAGACTAGATTAGACTAGATTAGACTAGACTAAACTAGACTAGATTAGATTAGACTAGACTAGATTAGACTAGACTAGACTATTCTAGACTTGACTAGTCTAAATGATCAGTCTAAATACTAAATTAGACTAGATTAGACTTGACGATTTGAGCGCGTGTTCAGAGTAGATGATGTCTTGGGATTTTGAGGAAATTTTGCCGCAAATCCTCCATGTGCTTGTCAGATTCAGTTGATGTCAGTTTCTGAGAGCCTTTGAAACATTTTCCGCATTGATGGGGTCCTCATGCCCAGGAAAATCTTAATGGAGTATACGTTTTAGTGTACTGCACTGCACGACATTAGAGAACTTTGAAGGGGTGATCCTTGTGTTAAATTCGTAAAATCCTAGTATCATGTAATTTGTTTTTATATCTTCAATGAACAGATGTAAAAGGAAATGATAGAGATTATCAATGCTTACGGTAAGTTTTCTTGTAATTAAAATTGAAAGCGTAGTTTTTGAAATTGAGTTTCAGCTCAGCCTCCCAATTTCTTTGTATCCATTAAACAAGTAACCGTTAAGTGTTATAATATGAAATTGTTTTCATTACCATAAAATTATTCAAAAAAATCAAATTACACTGAACAGAACGACACGCTTCATCGCAAAACTACACTTCAATATAACAGAAAGTTTTACAAACGGTCAATTTTTGGAAAAATTACCATCAATTTAGCATAGAAACAAGCGTCACACGTGAAACTTTTTTTTTTGTGATAATTTACTGGATTTTCTGTTCCATAACACCTTTGACTGTGGGGGGAAAAAAATTAAGGAACTCGCGTCAGTAACAAAGCTTTCACAATTAGAGCCCAATTCTCCTCGCGGCAATGACGTTACGGAATGGAGTTAACGGCGCCCGTGAAACTTCTCGACTTTACCAACGAAGAGCCGAGAGGAGAAGTGAGAATTGAGGTCTGTCTCAAAGAATGAGTCGAGCCACTCCCTGCTGAGTCACTAGAGCCAACAAGTTTTGGTTTTAACACGATGACTGCGATGGGTTGAACTGAAGTTCAATATTCAACTCACATTTAGAGTCAAAAGTTGTTAAAAATTTTATAAATACCAAGCGTTAACTGGGTGTATTAAATACCATTAATTCTAAAATATTGTTGAAAAAATTCAAACGACCCATTTATGGGAAAAACTCAAGCACAACCCACCGGTGGATCGTATCTCAAGCACCACCCCCCGATGGGTCGTATCTCAAGCACCACCCACCGATGGGTCGTATCTCAAGCACAACCCACCGGTGGGTCGTATCTTAAGCACAACCCACCGGTGGGTCGTATCTCAAGCTCCACCCACCGGTGGGTCGTATCTCAAGCACCACCCACGGGTGGGTGGTATCTCAAGCACAACCCACCGGTGGGTCGTTTCTCAAGCACAACCCACCGGTGGGTCGTATCTCAAGCACCACCCACGGGTGGGTCGTATCTCAAGCACAACCCACCGGTGGGTCGTATCTCAAGCACAACCCACCGGTGGGTCGTATCTCAAGCACAACTCACCGGTGGGTCGTATCTCTAGCACAACCCACCGGTAGGTCATATCTCAAGCACCACCCACCGGTGGGTCGTATCTCAAGCACCACCCACGGGTGGGTCGTATCTCAAGCACAACTCACCGGTGGGTCGTATCTCAAGCACAACCCACCGGTGGGTCGTATCTCAAGCACCACCCACCGGTGCGTCGTATCTCAAGCACCACCCACGAGTGGGTCGTATCTCAAGCATCACCCACCGGTGGGTCGTATTTCAAGCACCACCCACCGGTGGGTCGTATCTCAAGCACCACCCACCGGTGGGTCGTATCTCAAGCACAACCCACCGATGGGTCGTATCTCAAGCACAACCCACCGGTGGGTCGTATCTCAAGCACAACCCACCGATGGGTCGTATCTCAAGCACCACCCACCGGTGGGTCGTATCTCAAGCACCACCCACCGGTGGGTCGTATCTCAAGCACCACCCACCGGTGGGTCGTATCTCAAGCACCACCCACCGGTGGGTCGTATCTCAAGCACCACCCACCGGCGGGTCGTATCTCAAGCACCACCCACCGGTGGGTCGTATCTCAAGCAACGTGTTAACGTACGTCTGAGAAACTGATACTTCTTCATAGGTAATTTGGAACATCTCAATTTGCAGCGGTTCAGGTAGAAAACAATGTCCGGCAGCGAAATAAACATTTAAGATTCTGGTGTTTTGTACCCGATGTGGAAGTGTAGCCAGTATACGACTATGTATTTATCATAATCTCATGAGCTTGTTCAATAGGTATTTTCCCATTTGCCTCGTTATTTTGCCCGGTTTTTCCCATTCTCCAAGACTACAAAAAGTCTTGATTTATTTTTAAGTATTTATTTTAGCGTTGAGATATGGTATTTTTCTTCACATGCAGAGACACTTCTGTTAAATATTCAAGAAAATTTTGAAGCTTGACTCAGTGTATGCTTTTGAAATAAGTGTTAAACCTTTGTAATTTTTACGCAGTTCTTGTACATGAAAGTAGGTAACTGCATGAGAATAGTAGTAAATAACTTACTGACGCTTACCAGTAAATAACTTACTGACGCTTACCAGTAAATAACTTACTGACGCTTACCAGTAAATAACTTACTGACGCTTACCAGTAAATAACTTACTGAAGCTTACCAGTAAATAACTTACTGACGCTTACCAGNTAAATAACTTACTGAAGCTTACCAGTAAATAACTTACTGAAGCTTACCAGTAAATAACTTACTGAAGCTTACCAGTAAATAACTTACTGACGCTTACCAGTAAAAAACTTACTGAAGCTTACCAGTAAATAACTTACTGACGCTTACCAGTAAATAACTTACTGAAGCTTACCAGTAAATAACTTACTGAAGCTTACCAGTAAATAACTTACTGAAGCTTCCCAGTAAATTTTTTTCAGTTTTTTGTTTCCAGTCCAGGCTCTTAAAAACTGGAGAACTGCTAGAGTTCTCATAGGAAATTTTGTAATAAAATTGATTCTCTCACCCGACAACTTTCGTTATTGAAAAAAACGGTAAAATTATAACCGCCTACATATTTCATACTTCATTTCTTGGAGAAATATTAAAATAAGGTATCAATTTTCACCCCAACATTTGACAAACTTGTTTCCATCAACATCTGAAGACAAAAATATCATTTCGACTATGAAAAAGTTTTATTTTACAACTCGGAAGAATATAATCTACGATCTATCTTACGACTTTGATATTCCCATGAATGTCTTTAATTTTACTTGGTGGGCTTTAAAATAGGTTAAAATTTATTCGTTCCCTGGTCCAAAAATGTAATATCAAAAGAATGTTACAAAAGATATTTCATCAAAAAATTTAAACTTAAATAAGTGCTGTAACTACAAAACGTCCACGAGACAAATAATTACAGGCGCTAAAAAACTTCATTTAATTTCCCGGTTACAACCTGCAAAAATGTATCTTCCTTGCTGCATGTTTCCGTGTGAAATAACGAAACAGTTTTGTAACAGTACCTTGCACACGTCGAGAAACAAGTTTGGAATGAGAGCGACCAACTCTCCCGACTTCGTAAATTTTGTAGCACTCTTCCTGAAATGTTCCTAGCAGCAAAATACTATCAAATAACTGTAGCATGATGCAAAACGATGCTACGGGCAACCAGGAGGGTATTCCATACGTTTAAATTACTCGACTTACCAAATTGAGCTGATTAAATCTCACTTCCTTTCGCAGAGATTAAATAACTTCTTCTGTACGACTAACTTTGCTTCATGGAAGTACCCTCTCGCCGCCGGAAGACATGCCTTTGAAAAGTGTTATATTTGTCCGGGATCTACAAAGCTCGGATTGCAGGCCGTAAATTCGAGCAAGTTTTTAGTTTCAGTTCTGATACAAGGTGAGCTATGTCTTGGGAAGGAAATTGCTTGGAAGTACGATAACTTGGGCCAGAAGTGCTGAAGTATGTGAACGACTGCTTAACTTGCGCAGTTATCTCTCCAGTCGAGGTCTGTTGCTTCCAAGATTCCGGTCTGTAATGAGTCTCTTGTTTCGAGCGCTATGTTTCTGGCCGCGCGACTGCCGACTGCTGGCCGAGCAAGACGATGTAATTGTACAGTTATTGTACACGTGCCTGAGGAAGCGTAATGCCAACGTAGAATGATGCAAAAATGTGAATTCAAGTGCCCACGTCATTTCAGTTCATTTTAAATTTGTTTACACGAATTTAATTACCGTACTTTGTTACTTTTAACTCGTTCATTCCTCAAACGGTGAACATTTGAAAAACAGTGAGTGATCTCAGAATAGCGAAATTTTCAGATTTTGTTTAACATAATTATTCTGCGTATAATAAAAGAGAAATTTTACTCTTTTCTAAACTAAATCATTTTTGCGAATTGGTCGGTTCTTACTAATGGCTTTAGAAAATGTTGCACTTGTGCTCACTTTGTCCATCCATCTGCCTGGTTTATAATTTCCTTCGCAAGGATTACATCGAGTGAAAATGTTTGGGATCTTGGGAAGAGAAGTAGTCGTGGAGGTAATCATTACAGATAAATTTGTAAACTCAGAAGGATTTTTTTGGCCTCAAAGACATAAGTGATGTATTATTTCAAGTATCTTGCTCATCTACAAGATGGAGGCCAAATTTTTAAACTATTTTTTAATGTGAATAAAAAAATTTCAAAGTAACATAGGTTTGCGAACAAAAAAGTGTGAATGTAAAAGGTTATATGTTTTTTGAAGGTAATTTACTACCATTTTATAGATTCTGTTAGATGAGTTCCTAACGAGTGGCCATTTTTGAACTGTGTCTCCTACGAAAGAGAAGATCGAGAAACGGTAAGTCGGGTAAAGTGTAAAAAAAACACAGCTCCATGAGCTTGGAATGACGCAAAATTGTCCTCGAAATAGTCGCTTTCAAATTTATCTCCAACAATACCATCAGAGCCGACAAAAAAGGAACAGAGAACACGTAGAAATGTCAGCGTGGACGTTAGCCAGAAAAGTGCACACGAGTGAAAAGCAATGAGGAACATTTTCAAATAGACGAACTTGTCGCCATAGAAGCTTCACAACTGAAGGTTACTCACTAACATCCAACCAAAAAACCGACCACTCAGAGTGAAGGTTCTTCGCAACTGGATTAAGATCATGAGCTTGTAAATAGGAAAGTATTTTCAGATGAAATTATTTTCACAGATGAATCAGTGTTCCACTGTCAGCTGGAAATTTGCAGCTATCTCAGACCCCCTCAAGAAATATTTTTTTCATTTCCTGAAATTAATTTTTTTCATTTTTGAACATAAAACATCCACTTCAGTCGTGACCTGCAATTATTTTCAAATTATTTCAATTTCCATTCCATATGTTTCTGGAAAATTAGATGTAGAAGTGAATACAAATTCATTCAAGAACACATTGGGTATCGTGAACAACGTTTATTTAAACGGAATTTTAAAAACGAATTCTTTCTTTTTCAAAATGACTCCTCTCTCGCACTCATCTAGCAAGTTACAGTTGAGCTGTCTTTATTCGTGTCAGAATATTTTGAGATTTTCAGTTGATCTAGTTTCTTTCAGGCCACGCTCTCGAATTTCTGAGTGAACGAACGCTAACAATTTACAAGACATCTTTCCGAATTGGGTAAATTATTGAAACAAGAGGGTTAATTTTTGCA
>JACJUY010000918.1:0-17592 GCA_014220935.1 Platorchestia sp. MABIK
CTAAGGGTGAGAAAGTGGCAAAAGCAATGCAGTGGAGTGGACGGTTAAGTAGTGTGGCCAGATACAGAGCAAACAGGTATGAATGCATGAGAGGAATGTGGAAGTATGTTGCTGTACCTAGTGTCATGTATGGTATGAGTGCTCTTGCCTGGAATGGAAGTGATCTTGAAAAGCTGGATGTGATACATAATAACATAGGACGTTTAGCATTGGGTGCTCAAAATGAACAGCAACAGAAGATATTAGAGGTGACCTCGGATGGAGCTTATTTACAGAAAGAATGATAAAAGCTGTGCTAAATTATAAGGTAAGAATTGAGAGAATGCAGAACAGCAGGTGGGTAAATCAAATTTTTGAATATAATCTGAGTGAAAGCCACTGAAAAAAAGAATGTTCGGGGCATGCGAGGAAATTAAGTATGCAAATGATAATTCGTGTTCGAATTGGGAGACCTGTGGATGACTGGCTGTTAGTGAATGCTGGAGGCGATGGACCCGAGTGGGACTGTAAGAGGTGGAACAAACAGATTGAGAGGGGAAAAAAAGAGTATGGATTGAATAAGTAGAAGCTTAGCATGACATTAAAGACTACACTTAACTGGTATATGCAAAAGAAAGTACCAATGTGTGAGATGTTCTATGATGGTAGTTTTGGAAGGCAACTCTTGTTTGCTGTTAGGTATAAGTCATTGAGTGTAAATAAACGTGCATGGAGGTGGAATGAAAATAATAATAGATTATGTTGGCAGTGTAATAGCGGAGTGGAGGAAACAATTGAGCATTTTGTGCTGGAATGTAGTAAGTATGAGCAAGAGAGAGAGTGTTTCATGAATGTGGTGTTTGAGTAGTATGGAAAGAATGAGTGGTATGCCAGATGTGCTGAAGATGATTGTGGTATGAGCTGTATTGTTGGATTGGACCGAGAGTGTAATCCGAGTATCATTAAAGCTATGAAAGTTTTCTCGTACGTGCCTGGAGTAAAAGATGGTAACTGGTATGGGCCAGTCATGTAAAGTGGGCTATATTGACCCACCATGCCTGGGGATGGTGTCTTGACGTACTGGTTCTCCTAGTGATGCCGTCTTATGGCAGTTTGTGACATGGATTAGTGAATCCTGAGTAGCTTAGTAGACAAGTCTGGTACTCAGGCACTGAACTCTTTGTGTGAATATTGTGAGTATTGTGGAAGAATTAAAGGCCGTTACAAAGGCCCCGACCTTGCTGGCCCTCATCTTCAAGTTCAGTTCTAGGATTAGGAGTATTAGGACAGAGAGGATGAGAAAGTGTGAGTTGGCTTCCAGCCTCCTTGATATGGACAGCATAATCCAGGGTGGATGTTTTTGGGGAGATGGAGTCCACCTTACACAAGAAGGTGAGATGAAACTCTCCAGAAGAGAAATCCATTGGATCAGGTCAACTCACATTGTTATGGAAGATGGAACAAGATGAATGAAAAGCTGTCAGAACAAAAATGAAGAATGTCTTGAATAGTCCAGTAGTGTTGTGAGGTTTGGATGTATAAATTGGCATGGATGAAATGCAGAAAAGTTGGATGACCTTGTAGCAAAATTTGAGAATGAAAAATTGGATTGCATTGGTGTAGTAGAGACCCAAATGTGTGAGAGTCAGTTTAACATGTAAGGAGAGTAAGAACCCTGTGATAGGAAAAGGGGGTGTAAGTTGGCAAAAATGAGGTGTTAAAGTTGGTCTCATCATAAAGAATTCTTTAAACTGGAAATTAGAAGATAATCCAGTTCAAAATGAACCTGAAAGAGAGGATTTGTTAGCAATTAAGTATGAAAAAATGCATGCCAGAGAATGTGTTGTGATTGTATGTTAAATGACAACTGATAGGACTTTAGCTCATCAAGAGAATGTACCAGAATTGTGCATGAACATTGCAGATGCCCTCTGATTGTGATGGGTGACATGAATGACCATGTTGGTATACATGGTGAGCCTGTGAATGCAAATGGACAAAAATTGATATATTTCTGTGATGAGAATGAACCTGAGAACCTGAATGTCACAACAGGAAATGGCTTGCAAACTTGGCATTTTTCAGGTAATGGAAAACTGCAATTAACTACATGATAATGAATAGTAGAACAAGAGAGTGTGTCAAAGAAATATTTGTAGATGAAGATGATTTTGAAAGTGACCATAAAATGCTTATGCTTGAATATAATTAGGGCAGAAAAGAGTAAATTCAAAAGGTCAGCAGTGGTAAAGAAAATTGGCAAACTGGGAAGAATTTAGGAATAAATTGATTAGATGCAACTGGAACAGATGTGGAAATGTAAATGACTTAAATGGTAAGATTGCAAGAACCTTGATTGATAGAATAAAATGTAGGCAAAGTACAAAAAATGCCTGGTGGTTTACAAATAAGATAGAGAACAAACAAATGAGAAGAAAGACTTTCAAACAAGAAACAACGCAATATAAGGAAAATGTATGAAAAACATAGAATTACTGAGGATGGAGTACAAAGACCATCAAAAAAAAAATAAAGAGAATGATTAATGAGGCTAGAGTTAAAAAAGAGAGACACCAAGTTGAAAATCTAAGAAAAAAAGGTCCAGATAGAATAAAAGATTAGTATAAGTTTATACAAGGTAATGACAGAGATAGTGAAGTTCAAGTTGACAAATTTTTAGTATATGGTCGCAATGTGCAAGATAGGATGCAAATGGTGAAAGCCGTTGAAGACTACTGGGAGGACATTGGTGGAATGAATAAGCAAGTAACAGATGATGAACCTGTAAATCTTCTAATTGATGAACATTAGCTGCAAATGGAAGATGCAATTGCTTGTGAAGAGATTGTAAGTTTCATTAAGAAAGTGAAAAATGGAAAGGCATGTTGCCCTGATAAGATCCCATATAAGTTATATAAAAAGAGAAAAGATTGTTGTTAATATGTTGAAATGTTTTTTTGATGAGATATGGAAAAGTGAAAGAGTACTGGATGACTGGAACAATGTAATGTAGTTTTATTACATGAGGGTGGACATAAGAGTATAAAAGAACCTGAAAATTACAGACTAATTGCCCTGGATGATACTGTATGTAAGGTTTTTTATGGTGTTTGAATGAGAGAATGAAAAATTTAGTTTAAGGATTAGGAGTCCTGGGAGAAAAATAGAATTTTTTTAGGCAAGATTGATGTGGTGAAGATAATCTGTTTGTTGTGAGTGAAATAATTGAGCATATGAGAAAGGATGATAAGAAGGTATATTTAGCATTCCTGCATATTGAAAGAGCGTATGACAGAGTGGATTGGGTTAGGCTGTTTGAAATTTTGAGAAGAGTTGGATTATCAGAAAGATCGTGAGCATTGTACAAAGTCTGTATGAGAACACAAGCGTTATCTACATGTTAGGAAATTTAGAAACAGGGCAAGTGAGGAGTGAGATAGGGTTGTACTCTGTGTCTCTTGTTGTTTAAATTGTACACAGTAGAATTAGCAGTTTGACCAAGAATGAGTGGCTTAGGACTGAAAGTTGGTAACAAGAGACTGAGTTGTTTGTTGAATGCCAATGATGTGGTTGTGGTTAGTGAATGTAGACATAAACTACAAAGGATGCTTGACATTGTGAATGAAAATAGTACATATTCAAAATGAACTTTGGGGCCAATAAAAGTAAGGTTATGGTTATAAATAATGTTGAGACTGATAGAGACTGTGAAATATTGGAGAAATCAGAATGAGTAGAACAAAGGAAAATAAATGTCTAGGTTGTATGATTAGTGAAGATGGATGCACTAAAACTAAAGGTGAGAAAGTCGCAAAAGCAATGCGGCGGAAATAAACGGTATAGTATTGTGGCCAGAGACATAGCAAACAAGTATGAATGTGTGAGAGGAATGTGTAAGTATGTTGCTGTACCTAGTGTCATGTATGGTATGAGTGCTCTTGCCTGGAATGGAAGTGATCATGAAAAGCTGGATGAGATACAAAATGAGGTAGGACGTTTAGCACTGGGTGCTCCAAAATGGACAGCTACTGAAGCTATTAGAGGTGACTCAGGGTGGAGCCTATTTTCAGAATGAATTATGAAAGCCTTGTTGAATTATAAAGTAAGAATTGAGAGAATGCAGAATAGCAGGTGGCTAATGCAAATATTTTCATAGAATCTAAGTGTCAGCCATTGGTAAAAAACATGTTGGGACCCTGCAAAAAAACTAGGTAAGCAAGAGATTATTTGTGTTGGAATTGGGAGACCTGTAGATGACTGGCTTTTAATGAATGTTGAAGGTGAAAGACCAGAGTGAGACTGTAAGAGATGGAAAAAAGAAATTGAGAGGCAAACAAAAAAGTTTGGATTGAACAAGTTGATGCTTAGCATACTGCAAAAACACTAATCTGGTATCTGCAAAATAATGTACCTATGTGTGATATGTTCTATGATGGTAGTTTTGGAAGCCAACTCTTGTTTTCTGTGAGGTGTAAGGCATTGAGTATGCATAGACGCACATGGAGGTTCAATGAGAATAATAATAGAATATATCGGGAGTGTGATAGGGGAGCAGAGGAAACCGTTTGTGATGAAATGCAGTAAGTAGGAGCAATAGAGGGAAATTTTCTTGAATGGGGTATTGTGTGGTATTTGAGCAGTATAGAGGAAATGAGTGGTACACCAGATGTGCTGAAGATGATTTTCTTGCTGGATTTATTATCAGTGTAAGTTGTATATTATTGATGCGATGAAAAATGTTCTTGTAGATGCCTGGAGTAAGAGAAAGTGACTGGAATGAGGTTGTCATGTAGAGGGGCTTGTAGTGATCCATCATGCCTGAGGGTGATTTTTGATGTACTAGTTATCCCAGTGATGCTGTCCATTAGTAGTTTGTAACAAGAATTGGTAGATCCTCAGTAGTCTATTGGATTAGTCTGCAATTTTTAAATTTTCTCCCTAACAAAGCTTCAAAAATCTTGGATGTTTGCTTGAGTAGAATTTATTACTAAAAACTAAAAAATTGTGGAAAGTGAACAGTGCGTGAACTTGAACAATTTCAAGTTTACAAAGATAGATAATATTAATCATTTAGTGACTAATTTTTTTTCTAGTTTGAAAAAAATTATTTTGTTAGCTTTTTCATTTAAATGATAACTATAGGATCTAATAACATAAATCTTAACTTTAAAGTTCATCCCAAAAAGAAAATTATGAGAGGACCATATGGTCCACTTGGACTTGAAATAGAGCTAAATAAAGGAGGACCTTACAATCTCATTGGAGTTGAGGGAAAACTTCAAACAAATTACTGATAAATATTTCCTTTCTTTGTGTATTATCTCAAAGAAGAACATAAAATGGTACAACGATAAAAAAATTAATTTGCATAAAAAATTTAACTTAAACCCCTTACTAGACAGTTTCAATTTTAAAACAATTTAGTTTTGATGGATAGCTTCAAAGCAACTTAGTTTATCTCCTTGCTAAATGGTGCCTTCCTCTCTTTGGAATGCTTCTTTTTTTTCAGTTAGGGAGACTTAAACTAACATCTAATCTATCTCAATATATTTATCTAATTTCACCAATTTACTATGTCTATTCAATATTGTCTTTTTGTTTAGAATAAATATTATTTGACATAAATGGTGCTCTAATTCTCTACTGTTTTGAAAGCAATGAATAATGAAAATCTATTTCACAGGTACAACTATTATTTGCAATAAATAAATTCATCTGCATGATGAACACAGCTGCCTCTCAGTCCCTTGATCCTCATGTTAGAAAGGATCAACCTCCTCATGAACAACTGCTAGAACAGCGATCTCAACTGAAGAAAATCCTTGAAGAACATCGGCAAAAAGAAGCACAAGAAGAACTATCGCTCAGCAAAAATATTGATGCTTCAGCAACTCCTCATTATGTGATTGAGGAAAAGAACCACACTTATGAGGATTTTCTTTCTGAAAATTTTGATCAGCCTTCCTTTGCAATTCCAAAGCCTGTTCAAGTATTACATGAGAATGAATCTGCTTTTTTAGACTCTTCAACTCACCACTTGTCAGAGTTTGGTCTTCAAGGGAAAGATCTTGCTTCTGTTCAAGTCCAATTGGAGGCAAATGAATTGGCAACCTTGACTAATGTCAATTTACAGTGTGATTATAGTGGTGAATGTAGAGTAACATCTACGGATTTGCCTGGCTATAATGGAACCCAAAATGTTGTGTCATTCTACACTGGGGTTCCAGAAGAAAATATCTTGGTTTATCCTGCTGAAAACCAAACAAATCATACCAGTCAGTATAGTCCGGTATTAAGAACAGATCATTTTCCTGCTATTACCTCTAGAAAATGTTCAAGTCCATGTAATACTTCTATAGCTGAACCTGAATTTGTGTGCACTAGTGATTTAGACAGCAATTCTGTAGATGATGCAACTCTTCCTCACAAAGCATCAGAATCTTATGAGCATACATTCATAGGATCTGAACGCATCAGTCTTTCAGAAAACTCCATTAATCCATCACATTCTTACAAAAAGTCTTCTACCAATAATGATATTCCTAGTACAAGTGATGTTGCTGCTGTAGGTAACTCTACAGGAGAACCAAGAGATCTCACTGCTACTACAAATGAAGAGCCAGAAAGTAGTTTCTCTTCAAATTCTCACAACAAGGATGACAGAGGAAATTCCAATTCTGGAACTCCTAAAACTGTAAATGTAACTGTAATTGGCCCTGATTCTCTTGCCGTTCCAATGAAACGATGTCAAAAAGAGTACTTTAAGTTACAGAGAGAAAATAGAAATTTCAATAAACCTTTAGTGTTACAGTGTGAGTGGAGTGATTGTACTGCAACATTTTCTGATTCAAAAAAATTTCTTGGACACATAGCACTGCATATATCTCAATTTGGTAAGTTATTTATTAAGCTTACTCAAAATGTTATCATTACATTAGTTGATTTTGTTTCTGCAATGTTTGTCATTAATGAGCCAATGCTAACACTAACATTTTATTGCTTTACTGTTAGATCCTTATAGGCATAAGATTGGCTATTGGTTTTGGTTAATTGAGTTCATCTATCCTGTGCTATGGGCACTGGTACCCTGGGGGATACTGTTTAGATAGTCCTACCATGGAATGGACATTTAAAAATATTTTTTGTGCCCACTCAGCTTCTTTTCATTTGTATACATTCTTGGCTATTTCTTATTTGTCTTTTTTCCTTCCTAACTTGCCATTTCTATGTACAGAGCATTTTGTGAGACCTATGCATAGATTTTTTTTCTTGGTCCCTACTAAGTTATCCCTTCTCTTTACTGTATATGAGCATCTTTGTAATGGAAACTGTGCCTTAATCTGTACAATGTATATTATGCTATGCAATTAGTAAAATTTTTACTGTAGGCATTTGCTAATCAAAGTTTTAAAACTTCGAGTCCCAATTGCTTTTTAATTCTTTTTGCGCCTTAAAATGTTTTAGTTCGTGTAGCAAAATTGGGTTTTGCTGTCTGTAAACATTGTATGATATTTTGAATTATTAGCAGCAATTTATCTAGATCATTTTTGTGGAATATTTTTGTGAATATGTGTTTCTTGTCTCCAGGTGAAGAAGAAAGTGAGGAAAATGAATGCATTTGGCATTTATGTGACGGCAAATGGCAAGACTACAATGAACTTGAAAGACATTTGTATTTCCATGCACTACACACCCACCTTAAGGCAAAGGGAGAACAGCTTCGAATTTACCAGTCTCTACCAGTAAGTTTGTCTGGAATCTATTGAATAAAAAGTGGCTTGGTCTGATGATTTGTGTTTATAAAATTTCAAGCTGTTGAGAATGTAGTCATATGAGGTAAGGTCTACATAAGTGGAATTCCATTGTTTTGAAAAATATGTTATGTTTATGATTTGAAATGATTATTAGATGTTATGTTGTTTTATCTCTGATGCATATTTGAGAGATTTTTCCAACTCGCATATAAGGCAGATTAGCTGCACAGGAGTAACCTTTAATACAGTTCTATTTATTACTTGGAGTTAGTTGAGAAAATTCAATTGTAGAATATCTCATCACTCACATTGTATTGATACAATTTTCATGTTGAAGTTAAAGTCTATAAGCAGAAGTAGTAATAAATAAATGCTCTGAAGTGCATTGAATTATGGAGAATCTTATGTTCCACTTAGTATGAGACTAGTATTTCTGAAAGGTTCTTGGACAGAGTAGTGCAGCCAAGGGGGGGGCTGCGGGGCCATGGCCGCAGCTCCCGAATTGTTGAGCTGGGGGCCAGTTTGAGTCGCCTTCTTAAGTAAAAGAATAAAAAATTGCTGATAATTAAGGTCCAGCCCCCTGAAATTATTTGGCTTTCTCTATACAAATTGTAAAAAAATTTTGCTAACAAATCATTCGATAGAAAAAATTTTATTTTTTGTTTGGCACTTTGTTTTTTATGGGTATTTATTGCATGTAACTCAGTTAAATATTTGTTTTTTTCATTGCAGGCTTGTGATATGGATACTAGGGGTCAAAATTCAGTTCCCCAGATCCCCCAAGCATTTGAGTGTCAGTATGAAGATTGTAGAGAAATTTTTCAGTGTGCGCACCATTTCTACTTGCACGTAGCTGTGCACATCAACAATATGGATGTCGACCGTGCAGGGGACAAAGAAATTTTCAGATGTAAATGGGGTGGTAAGTAGCTGTTTCATTCTTTATACCTTGACTACAGCATTTTGTTTCATGGTATGATTAATTGTTGATATCCCTTCAACATTGCCTAGGTACACATCTGTGATAGAGATTGAGTTGTAATTTATGATTGCTAAAATTTTGAGGTATTGTTAGTTTGATTATTCAAGTAATATTCCTTTAAAATCCTTAGTTACTTTGAGTGAATCTTGTTTGTGTGAAGGTTCAATCTATTTTAGAACTTCTTTAAATACAGATTGATATTTCGTCTGAACATTTAAAAAATTCCCATAACTTCAATCAAATCTTACATATTCTTATATCATTATATCAACATTGAAGTTGCAATGCAAATTTTGCTTGTATTAAATTATTAGAGATCAAAAGCTAAGTAGCCTCAAGTATGATTTTGATTATCATTTTTCCTTGAAGTAAGGTGTTGTTCAGTCAAGTGGATTATGTATAGCTGCATGCTACTGCATAATTTTGGGTACTTATTTAATTTCTACATTTAACATTGAACACCTGTGTGGCATTTCTGCAATTGAAGTCATTTCTGGTGAACTCGGGTGATTTGTTCTGTTCAGAGTGCAAGGCGATGTACAATCGCCGCTCCAGGCTGGTGGAGCATTGCCAGAGCCACACTCAGGAGAAACTGTTTGCTTGCATCAACTGTGGGAACATGTTCAGCTCCAAAGGAAGATTTGTTGACCATTTACTGAAACAGATCCCTCCTGACGGTATGTTTCTTTGTGTCTTGCGCCATTATTGGTGTTATTCATAGCTTTTGTCCCAATGAGCAGGAGTATGATCTTTGTTTTCTTTTTGTTGTCAATTTTATGTCCAGTAACATTTTTGTTAAAAACATTGGTTTGAATGTATTTGCTTTTGAATGATGAATCTATGCAGTTTAGCTTTTGTGTAAATTTAAATGTAATATGTAAAATTTGGATACAGCATGTGGTGAGGCTTGCCAAAAGATTCTGTGAATTTTTACATTAGCAAACATTAGCTTAAATAAAGTGTAACTGAGATGTTACTGATTAGTATCAATAGTATTCTGTTTTGAAAAATCATTTTATTTGCATTTTTATTTAACTTCTCTTGTCTAATTAAATTTTAAGTTAACTGTATTATGTTGCTTTATTTCTAACAAATGTCAATTATTACATTGTATTATTTATTCTTGTATCATATTGGCACTTAACATTTTTTAAATATGTAAAATATATTGGGCCAATTCTAGGAGATAATTGTGCACCTTGAATAACAAATTAATTGCTTGTTTAACCGTTATTTTGGTTAACAATACACCAGAAGAAATAATATCTGTCTCTAATACCATGAAAATTGGTTTCAACAACAAAATGCAAATAAAGTTTTATAAATTGACTTTTTTGGGGTGGTAACTCGTATCAGGTGGTCACTCGTATCAAAGTGAGGTAAATAAGGTAGGCAAATTTTCATGCAATAAATTTCAACAGTTTTGATTAGGAGCATTGTGGCTTATGTTGCATTAACTTGTGCTGACCACATTCAGAGTTGCCGTACCAGTGCTCGTGTTGTGGGCGCAAGTACGCTACGGAGAGGATGGTGCGGGACCACCTCCGCCACCACATCAACCACTTCAAGTGTCCACACTGTGAGATGACATGTTCCTCTCAGAGCAGCCTCGACACCCACATTCTCTACCGGCACTCGAACCGCAAGCCGCATCCTTGCGCTCACTGCAGCAAGTCGTGCGTTCATGTAGTTCATGGGGTTATTTGGCAGGCAATTTTTTGTGTCAGATGTTATGTTGTGTTGTTGTGCCACCCTTTGTTGTGATGAGTTTTAGATTATACTGCTGTGTTATCACTTTCCAGGCCCAAGTTTTATTTGACATTACTGTGTAATTCTTTTTCTGAGAGCAAGTTTTGCACGGCATGGCTGATTAGACCTTTTTCATGGTGTCGAGTTCTGCTTGGCTCTCTATTTACAATGCCACCCCTAAAAATTCTTTCATTGGATCTCATTTACTTGGATGTTGCTTTTTGTTCAGGGTTATTTTTTGCCATGAAGGCAAGTTTAATGGGTAAAATAAAAAGGTAAATAAACACAATTTTGTGGCTTAAGAAAAAACTTGACCATCAACTTAGCCAGTCTCTTAAAACCTGATGCTACAGATATCCAAACTGCTCTTCATTAATTTCTAAATGCAGCTATAATTGTGAACAAATCGGGGCTGCAGTGTATAGAATTTTACGTGAAATTTTAAATGCATGCTTGAATTTTTCTTAATCGCCCTCATTTCTGATACAGCAATGGTTCGTCTCATTTGTGGTGGTTCTACTACCTCCTAAATTGTCTTTGCATATCTAAAGCATTTGTTTAGTTTTCAATACCACATTGTGACAAGTCTCCTAATTGAAACGTTGATTGTGCAAATAGCACGTTTTTGGCTAAGCAAAGAGAGAAATATGAAATTGGTAATTGGAGAATGTGGGCATTTTTTGTATGTATGTTTGTATCAGGGGCTTGTGTTTTTTCTTGTTCAATCCTAGCATTAATTGTTCAGGTACACACAGTGTTTTCAAATTGAATTGGTCAAAAGTGGAGTTAAGAATGAGTCCATTTATCATCTCTTGGTACTGATAGTGTGTTTTATAAAATTCTATTATAATGGCTGACAAAGTAAGTTATTTTGAGCTACCTGGGGCACTAGATTTTTCTCCTGAAGTTGCAGAGCATTCTAGAACACTGCTGATTTTTTCTCATGAATAGAGTGTTTAGAAACAATCAAGAGATGTGAAGTATATAGAGCCTGTGATATTGTCAAGCGATATGATTCCCTCAAGGGGATATATAGCTATGGTGGTTTTCCTTGTTTTTAGTGATTCGGGATGATAAACGTTTTATTTTGACATGAAACTGATCCTTAGTCTCTTCAAGAACGAGCTGTTTCTGCTTGCCTCATTAACTTGGCATTATTAGTATGATAGCTGAGATAACTACAAGGTATCCCAAAAAAATGTGCTCGCTCTTTGAATGACGAGAAAAACATTATTTATGAACATGGAGGGAAATGGAATTGCTTTGAATATAGAAGACAAAAGTAATTGAAGAATTACGTTTGCAAATGTGCAAATTGATGATCATATTTGTCCAGACAACGCTGATAACGCGCACCAGGAGACTCGAAAACGTGACGAAGCAGGTCATTTGGAATATTGCGACATAGTCTTTCAATTTCTATGCATCAATTGTTCTTGGTTTGTTCGTGGATATCCGTGGTCGTCCAGAACGTTTCTTGTTGACGTTCTGGCCGGTTCCATCTGCTTTAAATTTGTCTCTGATGCGAGCAATGGTTCGGCGCGTTGGTGGCGGTTTTGCGAATTTATTTCTGAATCGTCTTTGTACTTCAATTGCGTTTTCGGTCTTCTAATATTTCAGGACAAACTTCCTCTCGTCCAAGCTAAGTTGTTTTCCTGCTATGCTGTGATGAATTAAATACACCTGCAATTGAGAAAAAACATGTTAGCGACAGTTAAAGTATGAGTTCATTTTTTTGAGACACCATGTATTTTATCTATGGGAATTTGTGCTTCCAGGGGGAAAATATGAGGTCCCGAGCTGGAGGCTATGAAGGCCTTCCTTTTTATTAAAGCAAAGTCAGTCAGTTGATTTGTTTTGGACCGTCTTGTTTTCACTGTGTGTTGTCCTGATTTTAAGCACTTACTACACTCTTTTTCAACTTTTGTTTCATAAACTTACTTCTTAATTTACAGTTTCAATGTGCGAGGGAGCTTCCGTGGGAAAACCTTATGCATAAATTCCTTGTTCATTCAAATCCATACTATAAGGTGCTTTCATTCGTCCTCTCTTTGGAACACCTTTGTTGTGTTAAGGGAGGCTGATATCAACTTGTCTAATTTAGTCAAATTTTTCTAATTGCATCATAAAAGGGGCTGACCCTTAGGATTTTAATGTTGATGTTTTGTATGAAAAAGAACACTGTGTAGGTGTAATTCTGATTATAATAACATTATTGAGGTGTTTAGTGATGATTTTGTGCATCAAAATAATATAAGTTTCACAGGTTTAAACAAAGAGAAGACTTGGAGCGACACCTTCTGGCTCACACGGACAACAAACTCTTCAAATGCTGCTACACAGACTGTACCTTCCGCAGCAAGTGTTCCGCCAGTCTCGACAGCCACATCAAGCAGGTTACTAAGACGTCTTTCTTACGAACAGTTGGCACTGATGCTTATTTCTTAGAGCTCAGTTCCCCTAAGGGGGATACAACTTTTGTATCTATGGGAATTAGCGCTCCCAGGGGGACTATGTGAGAGCCCGAGCCAAGGGTTAGGTAGGCTTCCTTTTTGTTGAAATAAAATAGGTTTTTGTTCTGTTACGGACCATCTTTTTTCGGTTCACTGCTGTCCTGTTTTTCAGCTCCTACTACTTTCTTCTTCAACTTTTTCTTGTTTCGTGAACTTCTTTCTTTGCTTACTGTTTCTGTGCAGCTTGTGCATAGATTCCGCGTTCCCTCAACTCCATACTAAATGGTGCCTTCCTCCATCCTCTCTTAGAACATCTTTGTCGTGGTTAAAGGGAGGCTAAAACTTTCTTACATAATAATATAATAGAGCTCAGTTCAGTCGCTAAACGAAATTTATGAGTCTGGCTATGGGGTGCTGGTCATGTCACTTTGATAGCGCTTGTTGTTTAGATAGTGAGGATAAGGGAAGGTTTTTTGAATGCCTAAGGCACCTGTTTGATCTACTTTTTTATTTTTTGTGCGGAATTTGTTGCACGGTCGAAATTCTGCTCTTATCATTAATATCCTATTTCGCATCTGCAGTACAATTAGAATCTGAGATTTGAGAGTCCTGGTTAGTGCTTTTGAAGGGGGTCTCGCGCTTCCGACTATTTTAGGACGCGCTGCTCTGTACTTGTGCCGTCGTCCACATGATGGTGCTAGTTTCCATGGGTTGGAAATATTATAATAATAAATAATGAGTTAAAATGGTTTGATAAGGCTAAAAAGGAGTCCCGTGACACTTGATACCGTTGAATGTTCCCCACCAGAAGTTTTCTGTGGCTAAAAAGTTAAAGAAAGTTCTGGCGATGTTTTCTGAGATGAATTTTTTAGGAAATGTTCGTTTCATGGTAACTCTGTACTAAATCGAAATAATTTTGGCAAAGCCTGTCATAAGTGCTGAGGTATAGACTCGACATGCGGTGCAAATTTTTGGACTAGCCCAGGATACAAGCCCAGGTGTTGAATTGTCAACCTTGTGAGCAATGTGCAACATGTTTACAACTGAAGTGTCAGTTCACATTTTCCTGTTAAGGGTTAATGACTTCACTAGTACGTGTTGTATTTTAGTTCATTTTTATTGCATGTGATGTCCATGCACTACTGTGCAAGCTCGGATCTTGCACCATGCATTTGTTTCTTTCTTTCTTCTGTTTCTTTTGTCACTGCCTGCTTGTGCTTGATGCGACGACATTTCACCGCGTTAATTAACGGTGACAGTTAACAGGTTGAGTATTTGATCCAATGATGACTCAGATCACTAAGGCACTAAAACTTCTTTCTTTGCAAAGGCTGTGATATTTTCAGCAATCATATTTTGCTGTTGCAATTACCTGATGAGATCATTTGTGTGCGCAGCGTCACCTGAAGATGCGCGTGGTGTACGCCTGCCACCTGTGCAGCGTGGAGCGCACGCGCGGTAACGCCCTGTCCCAGCACCTCATGAAGGCCCACAGCCTCTCCTGGCCCACCGGACACTCCAAGTTCTTGTGAGCAATTCACTTGATGTTCTCTTGCTTCTTGATCTGCTGGCCAGAAGTAGGTGTTCCTACTCTAAATAACTGTTGCTTTATAGCCATCATTACTTTATGAAGGCCCTCAACCTCTTTTGGCCCACCGGACACTCCAAGTTCTTGTGAGCAATTCACTTGATGTCCTTTTTCTTCTTGCTCTGCTGGCCAGAAGTAGGTGTTCCTACTCTAAATAGCTGTTGCTGCATAGCTATCATTATATTATGAAGGCCCTCAACCTCTTTTGGCCCACCGGACACTCCAAGTTCTTGTGAGCAATTCTCTTGATGTCCTTTTTCTTCTACCTCTGCTGGCCTGAAGTAGGTTTCCCTATTTTAAATAGCTGTTACCGTATAGCTATCATTATCTGCGATACGGACATCGTCTCGTGTGCACGCGGGTAGTGAAGTTTGACATGAAAGATGGAACTGCTGCTTTTCTTGTTCTTAGCTTGCAATCCATTAGGTGCGCGCTTGTTGGGTGAATGCTCTTCTTTCTGTGTTCATTGGGCGGTGTTTTTTCCAGTAATCACATGTATGAAGCATTACCCATGTTCACTGTAGCTTACATTCACTTTTGGTAATGCTGGCTAGTCTATGCTAGTTTTCTAAACAGTTATTCATGAAGCATCGAATCTCTGATATGTAATTTTTTTTTTTGAGTCACGTGGAGTTGCAAAATTTAATTTTTGATTTAAAGTTGTTTTGTTTCTCTCAGCACACTCGCCTGCCTTAACTGCGCAAGTGTTGTCGAAAATCAATGCTTTCTTCCTTGTCTAAAGCTTTAGCTGAAAATGTTCTAGTTGTGAGATCTTAAGGTATGCTTCTTAGCGCAATCAAGTTGACGACCTGTTCTTTTCATTGCTATCTCGTGTTGTGATAAACAATGAATATTTTGGGAGATGAACAATAGGCTTACTTGACTTGTCACGTCATGGGCGAAGTGCGACAGCCAAAAAACAGATCAATTAACACTAATAGATATTTCGCAGTAAATATGATTGAGCAAGCAATTCTACTCGAAATACAGAACCCAATTTTTTGTGAGCATAGTTAATAGTTAAAATTGTTGGAATTGCTGGAATAGTTAAAATTTGTTGTAAATTTTTACATTGGTGTTCAAGTAATTAAATTTCATTTTCTATCTTGCTCGCAGTTATCGCTTGGACAATGAAGGCAAGTTTCGACTCCAGACGGTGCGATACGAGAGTCTCGAGCTAGAGGAAGGCGTCGACAGGTATGCTGCTGAGAGGACAAATTCTGATGATGAATCAGCGATGCCCCAAGCAGAGTATAGGCTTGGTGGGAGCCAGTCTGATAGTGCCCAAAACGATGTTAAAAGTCCTAACAAACGCAAACGCAGTGCTCCCAAGCAGCCTAAACAGACACTATCTAGTGCCTGCAAAGCTCGAGTGCCGCCAAAAACCAAGCGAAGGAAAACTGTGGTTCCAAAAAATCAAACAAAAACAGGTGGTGCTCATGGTAATGGGCCTAGAAGAAAGACAAGCAAAAATTCTAAAAGCGAGCCGCCCAAGAAACGAACAAAAGCTGGAGGAAGTCGCAAGAAGAGGAATACCGCTCCCCGTAGCGGCCCTAATCACGGCAAGAAGAAACTGGAGTCACCAACAAATCTGGGAAGAAAAAGAAAAGCTACTAGTCGTGCGAGTGACCAGTCCAAGGTCTTGCAGACCTCCAAAAAGCGCAAACATGACTTGGCTAGTGTTAGATGCGACATGTCGGAGCTATTGCAGACTCCCCAAAAACAAAAAAGGAGCTTCGCCTGTGCGGGAAGCAACCAGTTGGAAGTTTTAGGAAATAGTAAAAATAATATTGATGACATTGAGAGCAACCTTCAGCTTGCAGTGGAAGGAAGCGAGTCAAATAAGAGCGTTACTCCAAACAAAAGCCCTAAATCTTCTCCATTTCGCGCTTCAATGCCACTAATTGCATAAGCAGTGCTTGTCAGCTTCAGTTGTCTCCATTGCGTTTTTTCTAGAGGCTTACTTCTGCTGTTGAAGTACGATCTTGCCCGATGACTGTGGTAAAGTCCAACACAATACAATTTGGTGTTCAAGCTATCGTATTTCGGGAGTAGAATCAAAAGCTGAACTCCAGCTTTCTCTGTGGCAGCGATGGCACCGACTTTATCGTAATAAAAACTGCAAGCTCAAACCTGATTCTCGTCTTATCCTTTTCCCTCTGAATATTATGCACCCTGTGGTGGCCTGAACACTTGCGGCAAACTTGTGAGCTCAAGCTGCACTGCGCAAGAAGGGAAACTCGTAAAGTAAAGTCCCCAGTTACATTGGCACATGAGCCAAAGTTTCTGCGGTAGCCGTTGATTTCGTTGATGTATGATGAGTGAAGGAAAATGATTCTGCATTTAAGTACAAATGACAACTCGGAAATTTAACAGCGTTTCCCGCATACATATCAACATCATCTCGAAAAAACATACTTTACCACACAACAGATTAATAAAATCCTCTACTCAAAGAATGCTGGCACTAAAAATTCCCAAGAGTTAGAAATAAAAAAGAATTGTCATACAAGGCAGACCAAAACATTTTTCCACACCAATAGAGCAAATAAACATTTACACTGACGAGCCGATCCTTTAATGCTATTTCCTGTATACGGCGTTGATTCGTAATCTATTACCAACTGTATTACGTCAGGTGATTTTAGCCTTCAAAATAAGTGAAAATATTCTGCAGCAAGGTAAAAATTTCCTTGGACTTATAAATCGATGGTCACTGGCTCATATGAGAGAAACAGATTTGACGCAAACGACTTGAAGTTGAGTAATTTTCAAACGCCTCCAAGATTGAGAAATTGGTAGTTAAAGTGAAAGTTTCACTGCACTTTTCGATTTAAGTTGCTCAAGTTATTCTTTACAGACATCGACGCATTACAGACGCATGACCTGAAAATAAATATTTTCAGACATTGAAGTATGAGCTGGACAATAAAAATACAACGGCCAGATATTTATAAAAGTTACGCGTTTTTCGTTGATAGAAAAATACGCATTTAGTGTATAAATAAAAGTCACTGGCTTGGTAATTTTGCTTACTCCTGTACATGTGTATATAAAAAGCTCAAGCACGCATGAAATCCCATCACA